>LPNX011114248.1:35500-203653 GCA_001517045.1 Pseudotsuga menziesii | reverse complement strand
ATTTTTAATTTTAAACATAAAGTTAAATTTAAATGAATAAATTGTCATTTCTTCTCTCTATATATAGAAGAAGTAACTTATGTTTTAAATTTCAAAATTAATATATTTTACTCTATGAATACATTACTTTATAAGTACATTCATCATATTATATTCAAAAGTAATTTATATACTCAGAAGTACTTTACTTTTAGTCATATCAAAGATGATTTTTTCATTGGTTTTATTTTAGACATCTTTTAAATTTAACTTAACCATAGTTGCATTGGTTATAGTGTAAGAGATGAATTGTAAATATAACTTCCCCACAAAATTCCTAACTCATAATATTTTATAATATCTCTTATGAGGCCCATTTCAAACGTCAAAATTCCCCTAATGACCACACAAGGAGGCCTCCAAGGGTCAATATCTATCATGACATCACATGTGGGGTTGCTAGACCTTCTCCTGGGGTACCATGGACTCAATAAACATAAATAACCACTGAAAGGGTCATTTGGACTCTTGAAACTTCTTCAACCCAACAAGGACACTTTTGTAGGGTACTGGGGAATAAGTTATGGTATTGGGGAACTAGAGAAACAACTGGGGAATCGTAAAACATCTTTGGGGTACTTAAACAATATGTAGGGTGTTAAAGGATTTTTTCATTGCCCCTAGGGCTTCAAACTTGAGATTGGAAAAGATCAAAATGTCTCCTTAGAAAGTGACTGTTACGGAGAGAAATTCCTATGGCTTGGGGTACCACAACAAACCGCTTGACTCCAGAAATCAGTCCTTTCCAATATGCAAGAGAAATCAAATATCTAGCACTAAAGGATTAGACCTTGTACCTTATTCCAGACGGTTGAAGTAGATCCCCGTTGAGCTTTCCAACTTCAGCTTGAATTGATGAATCACTTCCTCAACAACAAGTAAACAAGACAAGCATACTATGTATTGGTGTTAGATCTACTCTAGCATATATAATCAACAATGTATAAGCATTTGAAATCATCCATGGATAAAATATTAATTCAAACATACATTATTGGATAGGAAAATATATTTCTATTAATATAAAATCATAGATTATAATGAATACAACCTCTCTCGGCACGTCTACGAATCAGAGAAACTGAATCCCCCACTTGGGCCTCCACCACCTCAATCCTCCATCTCTCGATAGCAAGCTCACAAGCAAAAGGCAAGCTTGGGAAGAACACCAAAGTGCTCCAAGGGACAAAGGGATGCAGACTCAAGCACAAGTTTCGGCAACAATGGACTATAGTTTCTTTTCTCTCAATTCTCTTATGCCTTTAATGTATCCAAAAAGTTTCTTATATATATTTTCAATGGGGTAATGAAAGGTCGAATCCGAACAATCTCAAGGAATATGGAAGGCTAGGAGACAAGTGAGTCGGATCCATGTAAAGGAAAACTCCAAAAGGATTTGGATTTTTTACACGTCTCGATGTACGCAGTTTTAGGGGTCAAACCCCTATATATACATGATAAGGGGTCTAAAAGTCGCGTATAACAATTTTTACATGTTTATAGGGATGGTCTAGGAAACATCAAAGGACAAAAAATGGTGCAAGGGGTGTAAGGAGTCTGCAGAGGGATAGGGGAAGGCCATACATGTGTGACCATACATGTGTGATTCACCTGGTGTGGTAAAATCAACTATAATAGATGCCCCCTAGTGTGTGAGGTCAGAGGGGTCATACGATGGCCAAAATACATTATCAGTCCATCCCAGAAGTGGAGTGATGAAGAATCCCAAATGGAAGACTAGCCACCCAATCAGCATAGTACAATGATACAACTTTGCACATACCTACGAATACATATAGCAGTCTCAGATACATAAGAGTACAATGGCCATGAATAGGCATCATACAAAATATCACATAAGTGGTCATCGCCACGTACAATATACATAGATCACAATCTCCATTATGAAGATATACAAAGGTTCATGATCTCCGTAATGGCTGAAGATATACAATGGATCAAGATCTCCATAATAAATGGAAATGTCTGACATATACTAGAATCAAGTCACGATATCTAAAATCTCATGAACACTAGCACGATCAAGGAGGTAGCATATATGAGATGCCACCAATCTGGAAGGTCTTCTACAAAAACCACTACGAGTACAAGTCCTACTATGTGAATAGAGGTTGCGAGGTCGAACATAGTAGTCCATCGTCTGATTACCGGTCATTGATGTATACCATTAACAGATGCGAGATCACCCACCGATAATGATAATGGGAATCAAGGTACTAGAGTGCAAACTAACAAGTGTGAATAAATTTGTTGAGGTCGAACACTTGAGAGAATCCATTGATCAGGGGACATTGATGTATTCCCAAAAATTGTCAATGGCGAGAGAACTTGCCATTGATGAATGCAAGTCTCAAGGCACTCAAAAATTACTCTAGATTCCAATCCCAAAATAAATTATTTGAAGTCAATGGGATGAAATCCACTGGAATGAGGGCATTAAGGCATCCCCCATCATCCAACATGAGGTACTCAGCAAAGGTGTATAATGTGGAAGGACTCGATCATAAGGTGCACGAACCAGTAACTGTATTGGGAATGGCCGACATGAAAAGTCAAGATAACTAAGGAATGGATGACTCGGGTTTCAACTTCCTTCGAACAAGAGCATAACGACAAATGGTGACTAAATAAAGGAAGCATAGACTCGATATACAAAACTGGGACATCTCTGTGGGACAAGAGGCATCGACAGAGGCTCCATGGGGACTGGAAGCTTAACTAGTTGATGGAGATAAACTCAGATAAAATGAGTACAACTCCTAAATTCAAACTATAAACCCAACCAATGGATGTGATATACAGTGCTTTGTTCGAAGGCGACACAACTCAACAGCTGCCAAAAGATAACATCTTTCCCTGTCCGGATTTTTGGTTTTTTAATTCTTTTTTTGGACTTTTTCAAATATTTAAAAGCTTGAAAAAGAATAAAACTACTTTATAGTTACAAACTAGGATGAGATGAGTGTCATAATGGGAAAACAAACTAGTTCCAAGCAGTGGAACATACCTATGCTCAATGCAACGATACATGTGTAGGATACTGACACTCGGGGGAAAACCCCTCCTAGTAAAAATAGGTAATTAAGCTGCAAAGGATATATAAAATGGGTCTGCATGGCTAGACATGAGACAAGCTCAGGCTATATGGTTGATACTCAAAGTAAGGTAAGCTGGAATAAGGCTCAATAAGGCAGGAAAAACTCATGATAATATAATTACAACTTGACATATACAAGGGAGTCCTAGGGAAATGGCGAGCATAAAGTTCAAGAGGAGTATGAGGCTCTTGCTCAAGGACATGGCAAGAATAAAAGGGACTCTTGAACCTAAGAGAGGACTCACAACATGGGTACCAAATGCAAAAGGGAGCTAACTAGGACACCCATGTATACGAATACTCTACCATTCACATAGTAACACTTCTAACAACAGCATGAAGGTTCCGTGATACCATGGAATGGGTTCGTACCTAAGGTTAAAACGAAATAGTCATAAGGTCATGCAAAATGCAAGTGGATGTGAAATCGTAACCTATATGCCAGTTTAGACATAATACATGTGATAGGAATGAACGGGTCGAAACCTCAGAGAGAGTGTACAAAAATTGGACCCTACATGACAACCATATTAGTCCAAAACAACCAAAAATATTCTATAAAGAATCCAAACTATAGGATATAGGAAGGAATGATCATGACAAAAGCACCCAAAGGAAATAATGCAATGAACAATGGGACATAAAAAGGAAAGTAAGTTGTAGACCCAACGTTCATGCATCCACTACCACCCCTATGAGGGTGACCACCGATGTAAAGACTGAGCGAAAGGAATTAAAATCCTCCGCAAATGGAGTAGAGGAAGGAATATGACCATTCCCAAATCTATGATCAAGGTAAGGGGTTGTGATGCCCCCAAGTCTGACACCAGGGTCTGTGCTAGGACTAAGGACAGGTGATAGAATACTAGGTATGCCAAAAATAAAAGGACCTGAACTCAAGAGAGAATAAATATACTCAAGTAACCACGATCCCAAAGGCCAACTACTGCACAAAGAGAACCCAGCTAAGAAAATATACAGCCAAAATACACGCAAACCAAGGGGAGGATATGTGAGCTCGTGAATGCAGCACATATGTCTCACCTAGGAGAGGCTTGAAACTCCCATACACTACAAGCGGAGGTACATAACCAATTATAGTGGACCTCAGCTTCAACGCTTAAAGCGACTGTGCTGTCCAACCTCTACCTGTTCGGGACACCTATAGAATAACCTCTACAAGTACCCCCTGTGATACCTAGGTAAGGTAACTAAGGTCACCTCAATATAACTAATGCTCAAGCAGACAGTTGCAGGTGGGATCGACCGTATGGCCAGGGTAGCAAATCCCAAAACTCTCGAAAGAGCCCCCAGATATGAATACAATCCTAGAAATATCTTTGGTGCTACTTAGTTATGACTAGGGGTCATCCCAATCAATAATCGCTCACACTTCCTCATGCTTAACTCCCTTGTAAGAGGAGGATCCTAAGAAACACTAATTATACCAAGGAATTTCACACTCTCACCTGGATAGACACATACATGTTGTTGTTTAGTGGTGTTGGAGAATTTACTCACAATGAACTATTCCAAGACCCTAAAACCTAATCTTGTTGGTGAACCCTATTAAATAAAATAGTGTAGTTCATTTTAATTAAGCGTTAAATTTAATTGACTGTGATTACTCAAAGAGAAATGGTCGTGCAACTAATGATATGAAGACTCATCGGTGAAATAAATATGCACACTATAACAAACAATGCTAAGTGCAATCTTTGTCAAATGAAAAATAGGGTATGCCACTACATGAGATGCAAAAATATATATTCCTTTCTGAATGCCAATGCAATCCTTCCTATATGAAATCCTAAATAAAACTCTCATCCTAGCACTCCAATGCAAGTACCTCCTCAAATCCATATGCAAAAAATGCAACTACCTTGTATTTTTCAATATAAAATAATGAAAAATGCAATAAAAGTCATCTAAAACTCTCAATATATGTAGCAAGTATAAAACACAAGCCCAGCAAGACACTGAGACAAAAAAGAGTAATGCACTAATGGCAAAACAAAAATGATAAATGACTAAACTACTTTCAAAGAAAAGTCAATGAAAAAGCAGTCTCTGGTCACAAAAGAAGCATCCAACAAACAACATCAAACCCAAGGAAGACCCAACCACACTCACAACCCACCCAAGAACTTCCCACAACATCAAACTCACCAAAAGGGAGAATGTACATGACTATTTAAAGAACAACTACATATATACGCGACTTTCGGCGAAAAAGTTGCATGTATACGCATATTTTGGCCAAAACCCTACGTGTATACGTGACTTTTGGCCAAAAATCCACGTATGTACGCGACTTTTGTCCAAAAACCTGTGTATAGAGAGAAGACAGTGGTAAAAAGTAGGCCAAGGTTCAAACCAATAAAGGGGAGTGTCAATGGATGACCATCCTATAAAATGAAACAATGATACAAGGAGAAACAAAGAGCAAGTCAAGAATATCAAGCCCATTATGCCCGCAAACCCCCAATAAAAACAAGGAACATCCCCAACAGAGTCGCCAATTCTGTTACAGAGAGAAATTCCTATGCATTGGGGTACCACAATAGACAGCTTGACTCCATAAATCAATCCTTTCCAATATGAAAGAGAAATCAAATATCTAACACTAAAGGATCAGACCTCATACCTTATTCCAGACTATTGAAGTAGATCCCCATTGAGCTTTCCAACTTCAGCTTGAATTGATGAACCACTTCCTCAACAACAAGTAAACAAGACAAGCATACTATATATTGGTGTTAGATCTACTCTAGCATATATAATCAACAATGTATAAGCATTTGAAATCATCCATGGATAAAATATTCATTCAAACATACATTATTGGACAGGAAAAGATATTTCTGTTAATATAAAATCAGAGATTACAATGAATACACCCTTTGTCGGCACGTCTGCGAATCGGAGAAACTAAATCCCCCACTTGGGCCTCCACCACCTCAATGCTCCATCTCTCAATAGCAAGCTCACAAGCAAAAGGAAAGCTTGGGAAGAACACCAAAGTGCCCCAATGGACAAAGGGGTGCAGACTCAAGCACAAGTTTCATCAACAATGGGCTATAGTTTTTTTGCTCTCAATTCTCTTATGCTTTCAATGTATCCAAAGAGTTCCTTATATAGATTTTCAATTGGGTAATGAAAGGTCGAATCTGAGCAATCTCAAGGCATATGGAAGGCTAGGAGACAAGTGAGTTGGATCCATGTCAAGGAAAAATCCAAAAGGATTTGGTTTTTGTACACATCCTGATGTACGCAGTTTTAGGGGTCAAACCCGTGTATATACGCAATAAGGGGTTTAAAAGTCGCGTATAGCAATTTTCGCATGTTTATAGGGATGGTCTAGGAAACATCAAAGGACAAAAAATGGTCCAAGGGGTCTAAGGAGTCTGGAGAGGGATAGGGGAAGGCCATACAAGTGTGATTCACCTGGTGTGGTAAAATCATCTATAACAGTGACACTTACTTAAACCTTTGGGGCTCCTCAAGGGGCACCAAGGCATGTTTGCATCAATGACTATACATTGTTGGCATCAATGACTATACATTGTTGGCATCAATGACAACTTAATCAATAATCTCCCCCTTTTTTATTGAGGACAACACCATAAATATTCTTCAGCGCATGCTTCCCTTATTCATAACTTCTCTCCCCCTTTGGCTACAATGGAAAAGGGAACATTCTTTGACCATACTGCTCCCCCTAAGGGATTTCTCCCCTTGTCATCAAATTTCTCTTCATTTCCAACTTTTTGTCTTGTTTACATTAGTGGCAGCAAGATCTTGTTTTGGAAATATTGCTTCTCTAATCACTGATGCTACTTTGGGAGACTTGTATGAATAATACTGGAACCAAGTACGATACTCAAATCTCATAATGAGGTACATATACCCTTTTACACATTCTTCATATCACGGGTCGATAGTCTTCAAAGTAGTATTTGATTTTTCCCAATATTTTTATTGTTTCTGTTTTGATCAATGGTGTAATCTACTAACTTAATTCTCCATACTTTAGTAAGATGATGGTTGTTCATATCATTCAATTTAACTTGCTTTCTTCTCTAAAATTTAAACGGTCCCTCCATCCTGCAATGATTTGCAAAATAATTATAATGATGGAAATTGTAACATTGAACATAAAGCCCATATTGATATATTCATGGCATGAATTTTTCATGATCTATGCAGTGGATGGCTTTGTGATCATAGTTATTGCACTTGTAACAGTAGTCATTGAGCATCATAGGATGTCTCTGAGCTATAACTCTTATTGATTCTTGTTGATCATGGAATATGTTAAGCATATGTGTATAACCGTTATTCTTTTCTCCCTCTTCCATATATTCTTTACTGTTATTCTCGATCTTTGAATTTTTCTTTAATTGAGAAGTTGTTTTGTATAGGTATTCCTTCGGAGAGAAGATATTCAATTCTTGCTTTTGCCAAATTTATATCGTTGTCTAATTAAATCTTCTTCTATTTTCTTGACTTCTTCTACCTGTTTGTTTAGATCAAGGATATTGTCTTCCAATTCTCCTTTTGAATTATGTTTATCCTCATGGGATTGTTGCAGTTTACCTTTGAGTGCATAATTCTCTTTTTTGAGTTCTGAGAGGTCCTAATCAAAATCAAAGTTTGTCATACATACCTTGCGTAACTCTTCCTTCAAGGATTTGATTTCAAGTTCATGTTTTCTTCTTAACTTCTCTTCCAATATTTCTTTAGTCTTGTAGGAAGTTATCTCACTGTCTTTATCTTATAGCTTGCATATCAATTATTTGTCCTTATCTTCTAGCAGTATTTTGAGCTTGACAATTTCTTCTGATTGCTTTTCAATTTTTGTAGCTGACTTCTTAAGTTTGTCTTTCAAAGAGTTGGAACTGGCTTCTCTTATTCTGGTACCTTCTTCGACATGGAGTTTTATATCAATTATGGTCTGTGTGGACTTATCGGATTCTTCTTGATTCCTCTTCTCACATTTGTCCATTTTCTCTTGTAATACCTAGTTTTGTTCACAAATATTTTTCACTTCTTGCGAAACATGAGTAATTTCATTGTCTATCATAGTATTTTCTAAATTTCTATAATAATTCAAAGATTAAGGATTTTCATCATAATATAAATTATTCTTCTTTGCTTCCTTCTGAGTTGTTGTTTTCATTTTCTTTGGAGGAGTATATTCAGTAACAACTGATTTCCACATAATGATTCCTTCGTCCTCGAGATAAATTTTCCTTCTTCTTTTCTAGTAGAAGTAATTTGTTCCATGAAGCAATGGTACTCCATTTATTGAGAACCCCATGATGTGTCAAATATCTCCTTCAAGCTGATAAGGCTTTCTGTGAAGGACCCTCTCTAATACCAATTGTTGGACACACCAATTACAGTGAGAGGGGGGGGGGGATGAATCAATGTGCACAACTTCTATTACTTTTTTATGTTTTAGTAACAATCAACAACTTATTCAATATTTTTCATTAACACCTTATCATTATACCATCATCATATCATTTTCACATCAGAAGCATAGCATGAAACACAAAACACCAAATTTTATGTGGAAACCCAAGTCCTGGGGGGAAAACCATGGAAGCTTTTATAATAGTTTTCCATAAATAAATGGAAGGAGGAAACAATTCCCTTCTTACAATGAATTTAGTTCTCCAACTACAACTAGAAGGAGGATACGACCCCCTGATTTACATGATACAACTTGAAGGAAGCTACAACTCCCTAGTTCTCTGACTACAACCAGAAGGAGGATACAACCCCCTTTCCTTGCACTTTCTTGCCACGCAAATATGAATATAGAATCTATTGAACTATAAATGCACTCATCCTATGGACCTGCTAATCAACACTTGTACTACACTGCACAATTTGTACAACACTACACAACCACTATCACTACTAACCATTGCTCATCATCTCATCACTACTCATTAACTGATCATTGTCTATTGTATCACACTTCTCATTATACTATATAATAAACCTATCCAATAAAGTTGTACCAATCAATATGAGTCTGCACACTAAATTCAATCCACTTGGGTCAAACCTACTACTCATAAACTCAACCAATATGATTCAAACCAATTGCACATAAGGAAACGTATACCAATCTTTCTCAACTGAACCCACCTGTACTAATATGCTTATGTAACTATGCCAAATCAATCACATACTTGTGTTGATCTAATCAAGTTCTACGATGGTCAACCAACCTTTCTTACTTGGTCTAATTCATCAAGTAAGATACACATTTGAGAAACCAAGAGACTTCACATATAGTCAACCAAACGTTTTCCAATCACTCTCAATGCATTGACACCACAACCAACCTCAATCACAATAAAAGAGTACTTGACAGTTAAACATGATAAACCTCAACCAACTAACATCAACTAAGAAGATAAGAGACTTAACCAACTATGTAGAAATAATTCAATCTCATAAACTCTTAGACACAAAAGGATTTTTTACTCCACTCAAATCAAGTCAACAAATCAAACAAGTATCAAGAAAATAGTCACTTACAATATTAACAAAGGTTGTCATTAACAATCAATAAATATCCAGCTCCACTTAGGTAAAAGAAACAGTGATCAACACTTATAAAAATAGTTTTCAAACAAGACATTTAAGTTGATCAAATAAATAACTCACAAGATATGCTACTTACATGCCAACTTCTCATTCAATACAATACTTATACAACATTCAATATAAACACCAAGATCTATTCCAACAACATCCAAGATAATCATCAATATCTATATCAAGATATATGCCAAGATAACCATCACCATAGCCTCCATAACATGTTCAATGAATTCAAAGATATATACCAATATATAGCCTCACATACTAAGATCAAAGATGAACTATATCCATAAGAGACATGTGTCATTACAAGTGAAATCTAGAAACATGATTCATACCTTTTTGAAGATAATAAGATGAAGAAACATTAGAAAAACAAAACAAAAAAACTCTATATAATGTCATCGCATATCCCTCCCAAAAATATTTCCAACGAGCCAAGAATTTTGTAATTCTGATTCTGTATGAGAAAGTTACGGTAATTTTAGTGAAGATGCTTAGAAATTCTCTGTCACAAAATATTGCACTTTTCTCCAAAAGTTGTGAAAATACTGATAGAATTGCAGATGAACAAATGAAATGTTTGATATTCTACTTATATAGGTTATGGAGAAAAATTATTACATTGGTCCGACATGCAATTCAAAATTACAAATAATGAAATTCTCTTTTGTTTTGTTGGTTCACCCAAAAAGGTGGGGTACACCAACTTCAAAAATTCATATCTCTTCAACCGTAAGGAGTTATAAGATGCTCCACATATGCTCCACATATGAACAGAAATGGATTCACAAGGAATATATCCATGCGATGGGTTTATTTGCAAATTATTGGTCTAATACCCTTAAATTCTTCAATATGTCTGATACGTCAAAGACTCGACATATGAGGGTGTCAAAGACCATACTACCAACTACAAGAATTTCAAAGTCTTCTTCAAAGTATTCTTCAAGGTATCAAGGCATGTGTATGGGGCCTAACTCCATCTACATCCCAGTAGCCATATAACCACAAATAGTACCATACATCACCATGGTTCAAGACCCAAGGCACCACATGCAAGGGTTTCAAGGACTCTTTTAAAGATATCATTTAATGATTAAACAAGATACTTTCCATGGACTTAAATCCCATCATATACGACTCCATCACCAAGTGATGAGGGAATAATGACCAAATATTGCATCATATAAAAGGCTCCAACAATCATGGGCTTACAAACCACCATATGTACAGATTCCAAGACCCAAATCATTTCCAAATGCACCATCAATGATCATATAGTGTCCAAGGGTCATCATGCCATCATTTATGTGGGTTCTAGACCTTCTCATGCATAATTACCATCTCCAAGGGTTTGATGAACCCAACAAGGGCTACATAGGAATCAATATCTTCATCAAGGGTTCCAAGTTCTCATCAAGTCATTAATGACCACATCACCACCTTTAAGGGGACAAGGACCATTAAGCCATCGATTGTGCTATTGCTAGACCTTCTCATCGGGTACCATGAACTCAATAAACACAAATAACCACTGAATGGGTCATTTGGACTCTTTCAAATTCTTAAACCCACCAAGGACACTTTTTGAGGGTACTTGGGCATAAAATGTGGTACTAGGGAACCAAAGAAACATCTGGGGAACCATAAAACATATTTGGGGTACTTAAACACTCTACATAGTGTTCAAGGACTTTTCCATTGTCCAAATGGATCCAAGGGCTTCAAACATGGGCTTGGACAAGATCAAAAGGTCTCCTTAGACACTAACACTTACATAAAATTGAGGGGCTCTTCAAGGGTGACCAAGACATGTTAGCATCAATGACTATACACTGTTGGAATCAGTGACAACTTAATTCACACCTTCATAATCATCTGATACTCCTCGATCATGGAATCCTTCCATTCTTTATTTTCTAGAAAGTATTCATTGGTGTAAGTTTCATTATCAATGATGTCACATGGTAGGGCCACATAGATGTTGTAAGGATTTGGTATTTTCCTTTCTCAGTGCATCCCTTTTGGACTGCCATATCCTTTTGATTCTTGTATTAGCTCTCATTCTGATGCTAGTTTCCTCTTATGGAAGTCCTTATCATGAAGTGTCTCTATAATATTTTGTGGTTCTTCCATGTCATGATTTTCATTGTCTTCTAGAATCGCTTCTACAATGTTCATACCTTGGAATCTCAATGCACCTAAGATTGTTGAATTGTGTAAATTCTTACACGAAGAATTTGAAAAATATTGGCTGGTACAACTAGCCACATGTACAAAATTAAAGGTCACTAGTTATGTGAAAAACTATGAAATTTTGATGAATGAATTGAATACACATGATGAGACACCAAGATCAAGACACAAATACACCTTTCCAGGAGTATCACTAGAGGTAAGGTATAGAGCCTCATCTTCTGAAAGAACTGTTGATATTGATAGTGCTAGTAATGCGACTAGCATAAAAAAGAATTCTGCCTCCATTAAATTATTCATTAGATAACATAGACACAAACTCAATGGGTGGCGAAGATATTAGATTACCCACATTTAATGGGAATGGATGAGAAGATCTAGAACAACACTGGTTCCTTTGCTAAGCTGTTTGGATGGTTTTCCTAGTTCATAACACGGAAATAAAGAAAGCATAGATGATCACGACTATGCGGGGTCACGCATTGGACTAGTTTATAAAGTTCTGCGTAGTACCGACAGAATCCCCACATAACACCCTTGATGAGATCTGACTCACGATCATCTGTGAGTTTATAAAACCTAGATCGGATTCATAGGGTATCACTGAGATCAAGGAGATAAAGCAATTAATGATGGAATCCATATGGGATTTCGATCAATGGTTTAAAACTTTGATGGCCAAAGTTAGTTTCCAGATGTCAAACGTGCATCATAAAGAGTGGTTTATTTTTGCATTGTTACCACACGTCCAAGATCCTTTGATGCAACAGAAGGTTGTGTCACTGGCATAAGTGCTAGAAATGGTGATGAAGTTGGAATCCTTGTCGATCAGAGATGGTGGTGTAGGAATGATGCATATTCAGTCGCAGTTGGATAATATGAAAGTAAAACTTCATGACATCAAGAAGGGAAAAGAAGCATTTGAGGACTTGTGTTGCACAAGATGTCAAATGGATGGACACACTAAGGATAATTTTCTGTCATACATGAATTGTATCTCATCAGGTGCGCCTAACCCATTGAGTACTTCCGGGCTACCCTATTTCTTCATATGCAAGACTAGAGGGCATCACAATGAGGATTTTCTATAATTACAGAAGATTGTAAGTACCTCATCCATACATTTCTATAAATTATACAAATGAGTAGGGAATAATGAGAAGGATTGTAGAGTGTATTATCTCCTGAAGGAGATGATAAAGGACACCTACTTGATGAAAAATGATGGGCACAATCAGGTTGAACATGCATAATCACTCTACCAGCCTACACCTTTCTCAAAGACCTAGTATCCAAATACATATCAGCCACAATATGTGCCTTAGAACCCGTATGCACTACAGAATCAGTATGTACCATTGAATCAATACCGAATACAACAACCACACCCTTAGGGAAGGGGGGGTGGAAGCTTCATAGGAAGGGGAGGAGGAGGATTTGGTAGAGGAAGAGGTCAGGTTACATGCTATAACTATGGACAGTCAGGCCACTGTGTAAGATATTACTAGGGGCCTACAAAAACCTGTTCATATTACAAAGCACAAGACCATAATGTGGATCAATGTCCTAAGTTGATTGAAAAGTGGCAAGCTCAGAATGTCACAAGTCCTAACCCTATGCATAATCCAAATCCAAATCCTAAACCTAATGTTTAGATGATTGTTTCGAAGACAAGAGAGCTGAGCGTTGCTATTGTAACATGAGGGGGTGTTGCGACTAGAGTCGATCAGGATATACCGCAGGAAAAAACCCAACCGCAAGTGCAACCCATGGCACAGAAGAAGGTACCATTCAACATTGAAAAGCATAAGCAAGTATTTTTACATATGACTAGAATTTGTATATCCAAAACAACCATCGACATCAGCTTAAGTCAGAGAGATTCCCGAACGCTTCCAACAACTATTTCAGAAGTTGATTCCGAAAAAGGTTAGTAAGATCAAGTCATTTCTATCAATTTTCTTAACACTAATTCAAGATAAATATTTTATTGCAGAAATACAAGAATTGATAGAAAAAACCCCAGTAGAGCAGCAACCTGGAAATAAGGTTAACCATGTCAAGAAGAAATTCAAAACAGGGCACGAGTTAAGAATAACTGCACAAATAGGGTATTATTACATGGATTACATCATTCTGGATCAGGTATCAGATGCCAATATTATGACGTGACAGAATTGGGAGAGCATGGGAAATCCATGCTTGGACTCATCCCCTATCCAGTTGCAACTTGCAAATTAGGAAAATGTCCTACCAATTGGTAGGTTGAGTCAAGTCTTTGTCAACATTGATGGGATGTGCACATTCACAGACTTTGAAGTCATTAACATTGTTGATGACATGAACCCATATCCCATGCTTATGGGGATAGATTGGGCCATATATAACTAGACCATCATAAAATTCAAGAAAAGGATTCTCTCATTTGAGGATGATGACATGAGGGTAGTGTCGCCCATTGGTCCACTGGAGGGACAAAGGTATGTTGAACCTATCAATAGTGAAGGGAAAGGTGACTATCTAGAAAATATCTACAATATCAACACCTTAAAAGATGATTATGTAAATCCTACAGCACATGGAAACCTGAGATGGAGAAGTGCTAGTTCTTGTACATCAGATTCAGGAGAGGTGCTAGAGAATTGGCAAAACAAATTGCATGAAATCTCTATAAGGCGATGCACCAAAGTTACCCGATCTATGCAACAAGTGGAAAATTAGTTGAGGAGTTACCCACATATGAGGGATTTCCTAATCTTGGGACCTTCCTCAGTGAGTTCGAAGGACTGGTAATAGAGCCGCAGCACTTGTATGCATTGGACTATGTATTGAAGGTTACGCCTACCAGATGGTGGGGTACATATAAACAATTCATATTATAATTTCCACGCTACATAAGATTGTTGGAAGTTAGATTCAAAAAAGAAGTCACAAATATGAGTCAAAAGTACAGAGGGTTGTCAAACCCTACCGAGCATGTTAATTATTGTCACACAACATTTTCAGAATACCCGCTACTAGACGGGTCCACGATTTCATTCCTACATTGGAAATGACACCCAAAAGATGGTATACATCCACGAAGTTACGATGAGGAACCCATCATTGGGACGAGATGGTTACATAGTTTTCATACACCTTTGCATTTACTGGCAACCAACCGATAATAGATACTGTGCTTCAGATAATCAAGGAAAATATATTTGATGAAATCCCCATCGCAGTAGCAAGATCCCATCAGTGCAGCACGACCATCCAACAATGGAGGGCTTGCTACAGTATGGCTAAAGAACTAGACGATGACCCGAATAACATAAATATAGTGAATTCGAAGGGTACACGTGAAGTTGAAGGAAGTGGTATTTGAAGTGACCAGTTTCTCAAGCCGCTAAAAATCAAGAAAGTGAACATTGGCTCACTAGAGAACCCGAAGTTCTCCAATATAGGATATTATTGGGACGAAGTGACAATATTGAAGATCATAGACTTGCTGCATGAGTTTTAGGATGTATTCCCTACCAATTTTGTAGAGATGAAGGGAATAGCGGGAGACCTCAGGGAGATGAAAATACCCCTGAAACCATATGTTAAGGCAGTAAAGTAACAACTTTATAGGTTGAATCCAAGGTATAAAGAGAAGGTAAAATTTGAGTTGGATCGCATGCTTGATGCAGGAATAATTGAACATGTTGAGGAATAAGAATGGATATGCCCTATTGTGATACATGATAAGAAGACAACATGTGAAGTCAGGATTTGTGTCGACCTAAGGAAGTTGAAGAACACATTGATGCATGATCCATTCCCAACACCATTTATAGATGAAGTACTTGAACAAGTCGAAGGGAAGGAAATGTATTCATTCACCGATGACTTCTCTGGATATCATCAAGTCAGAATCGCATGGGAGGATTGACACAAAACAACCTTCATCACAGAATGGGGATGCTACCAGTATATGGTAACACCCTTTGGACCCATAATGCACCTGCTATTTTTCTAGAATAGTAGTATCTTCTTTTAAAGA
Organism: Pseudotsuga menziesii; assembly: GCA_001517045.1. Taxonomy (NCBI): domain Eukaryota; kingdom Viridiplantae; phylum Streptophyta; class Pinopsida; order Pinales; family Pinaceae; genus Pseudotsuga; species Pseudotsuga menziesii. Next base: position 187,643 of record LPNX011114248.1, on the reverse strand, counting down.
TTTCATACATAAATTTATTGAGGTCTACTTTGATGATTGGACCATATTTGGTCTAGTAAGAGACCACATTGAGAGTCTATGCATGATGTTAAGTCACTGTCTTCAGTATCAGATTGCGCCTAATTCAAAGAAACATATTTTTTGTGCACCATTTGGTGTGCTATTGGAACATGTTGTGTGTCGCGATGGAATTTTGGTCGACCCAGCGAAAGTTGCGATTATCCTTGAGTTAGCATCACCTACATCAGTCATGCAAATCATATCAGTGTTAGGACACTGAGGCTATTACAGAAATTTTATCAGAGGGTATGCAAAGATAACTGCACCCATGGAGAAACTATTGAAGAAAGATGTGAAGTTCCATTGGATGGAATATTATAAGGAAAGCTTAGAAAAATTAAAGAACAATATGGACACCACGACAATACTGGTATTTATTGATTGGAAGAAGCAATTCCATGTCCATGTCGACGCATCATCTATCACACTCGACATTGTTTTGACACAACCAGATGAGGGTGCGCTTGATCACCCTATTTCTTTTGCTAGCAGAAAACGGTCAACAGAAGAGAAAAATTACACAACAACAGAAAAATAATGCCTCTCCATGGTTTATGTGCTGTAGACATTTCGACACTACTTGTCAGGTGGAAATTTTAAAATGTATACTGATCATTCATCTTTAAAATACCTGGTCAACAAGCCAGTGTTGGGGGGGCGGGGAATCTGTCGATTGCTTCTCCTGTTCCAAGAATTTGACTTTGAGGGAATTGTTAAGTTGAGTTGAATGAATGTGGGACCTGATCACCTACCGAGGATAGAAAGTTGTGAAGAACCTAGTAGCCTGGAGGATAATTTACCTGATGCGCAATTGTTTGCAGCCACCATGATTGATGATCAAAGTAAGGATTTTAACATTGTCACCCACTTCCTGACCACATGCTATGTGCCTAAAGGGTTCACTAATGTATAGAAGAAACATTCGGTCATCAAAGTTGCTAATTATATGTTGATTGTGGGAAACCTATATAATATGGGCCCTAATGAAATATTGTGACACTGTGTCTTTGACTATGAACGACACTGGGTAATGAGTGAAGCACATGCCTATTTCGCAGGAGGAAACCATGCTAGAAATGAAACCATACAAAAAATATTGCAAGCTATCTTATGGTGGCCAACAATACACATGCATATTAATAGCTTCTGTTGGCTCTGTGATATCTTCCAGAGATCAGGAAAACCCTCGAGACAAGAAGATATGTTGCTTGTGTCATAGATAACCCTTCAAGCCTTTGATAAGTGGGCCATTGATTTCATAGGACTGATCAGTCCACCAGGAAAGAGGACTGGCACACATTACATTATGACTGTAATAGACTACTTAACTAGATTGGTTGAAGTCGTGCCTATGAAGGATTGTTTCGCTACGACTGTGGCAAAGTTTTTATTTGAAAATGTGGTGACTAGATTAGGATTCCCAAAAAAAAATCTCGGAGCCAAGGTACACATTTTGTTAACAAAATGATTGATGAACTTACTGCAGAATTCCACATTCAGTATAGAAAGACGACACCATATCATCCTCAAACGAATGGAATGGTTGAAGCATTCAACAAAATTCTGGACAATGCATTAACCAAAGCATGCAATGCATGCCGAGATGATTGGGACCAGAAAGTTGCATTCGTGCTATGGGATTACCGTACGACATGCAAGCAACTGACAAGGCACACTCCATTAAAAATGGTGTATGGACAAGAAGTCATTGTGCTGATGGAGTATACTATGCCAAGCTTAATCATTGTCGCACTAATAGAAATGACTGATGGAGATATCGCCAAGAAAAGGTTGTCACGGCTCGTCCATATGGAATAAGATGCTTTGTCGTAGGATTCCATCAGAAAATAGAGAAACAAAAGATGAAAGAGTGGCATGATAGCAATATGAGGACTAAGAAATTCAAAGTTGGAGGACTTGTCTTGCCATATGATAGCAAGTTTTTGAGGAATCTAGGGAAACTAAAGACACATTGGCTAGGGCCATATGTGGTCACATATATCACTAACACAGGCGTAGTGAAGTTACTTAAGCTGGATGGAATGGCAGTCACATGAATGGTCAATGAAAGCCACCTGAAACCTTACTATGATGGATGCGAAATGCCTGGGTAAGGATCGAATATAAAAAAAATGAGAAAAGAGGAAAGTAAACTGTTGTGCCACATGTTTACGATAGAAGTATGCAAATCGTGGCAAGGGTATGAATGACAAAAAGTCTTCATTAAAGCAGGAATACCTGAAAATATTTAGGCGGTTATGAAAGAGAAGCATTATTAATTCGACGAGCTTGAGGATAATGGTGCTGTGCTTTTTGGTCTCATCTATCGTGTTTGCCACAACTGCCTTGACAAGTACATATTGAAACTTGAGTATGTGAGTTAATTTTGGAATACTTCAAATGGGAAGCCGATATGATCAACTAGATGTCAATTTTCCATCAAATGATCACCTCTAGGATGGGCGCATCCCTAGAAATATGAGACCTCATAGACAATAATCCCTTTAATTGCACAAAGAGAGCAAGAGTGAACCACAGTTTCAGAGTGAGAGAGCCGATGCTAATGGTCATTTCCATTTCAAGCACTAGTGAGTAGTCAGACGCTACCATCGCCATGCCCTTCCTGATAGAAGAAGAGATTACATCACCAGAGGTACGACAACAAGAACAAGAACTAGAAATGATGGCGCAAAAAAGACCACAAATAGTTCCTACGGCTGGTTCAGCCCATCGTTCAGCCTTTAGTTAGGGCTCTGTGTCATCCTCGGTTCAAAATCCATCCATGAATCCCCTAGTTCCAGGTCCATGACCATTCATTCTGCAGAGGGATAGGCCCGAATCAGCAAGGCTGAAGATATCAAAGAAACATAAGGCTAAAGCCACTGAGGACATCCTTGCTGAGGATGCACCACCTTCGTCGTTGCATAGAGATGGAGACGCCACCATAGAGGAACGAAACCTTCTATCGCCATATGTTCATCCAAGGAAATAATAGGCGCATGAAAGGAAGCTTCTGACAAAATCACACTCATCTTTGGTCGTACCTCAAATCCTTGCAGGATTTCCACGGCTGATGGACATAATCCCCAAATTGCAGAAGTGGCATTTTAACGATACTAACACCAAGAACCAGGAAAACCTATAAAGGAATAACTACATGATTATGAAGTGAACCATCCCTCCCGAGCCATNAATCCCCAAATTGCAGAAGTGGCATTTTAACGATACTAACACCAAGAACCAGGAAAACCTATAAAGGAATAACTACATGATTATGAAGTGAACCATCCCCCCCGAGCCATAGTTTGTAGTTCCAATCCAATGGGCTCAAGGAATAGAAAGTGTTGGCTTACTTAAGTTATTGATCATGTCGCACTTTGGCCGAAACAAGTAGGCGAGCACGTATGTGAAACAACTCCTGGTCTGTTTCCATGGAGAGTATTTATGGCTCAATCAACCCTATATTGTTGATGTGAAGCTTATTTCATCGATAACGGGTCATCCAAAGAAAGGCCACGACCATGTGCCATATTTGAGCCAAAACAGCGACACGATGAAGATAAAGGGAAAATATGACCTCTAGTGCATGAATAGGGGATTTCTAATTTCCTCTATTACTAAAAACATAGTGAGGTTCCCTACAAAGATTATGTCTTGCAAGCTGCTACGCAAGATGTGGCTCACTGAATGCACCATCAGGGCGGTGGAGCTCACAGAGCAGTGCATAGTGGGGGTGATATTTAATTGGTCATAGTATCTGTTGAATGAACTGTTGGAGGAAGCTGAGCATGTGCAGGAGGAGGGTAAATCCAAATTCCACTACTCCTGGCTACTCATTTTAATTTCTTTCATTGTTCATTCGAACCCACCCGACTATCATTCGCTGGATGTCCCATTACTTCTCCTTGGCGTAAAGTATGAGAGACTCTCGGAGGATAAGGATGATAGGATTTAGTAGAAGGAAAATAATATAGAGTTCTTTCTCCATGGCAAGGCATTGTGTGATGTAATAAAGAAACAACACAGAGTAAGAGTTGCGACAATGCATAAATACTCATCCTTCATACTTTTCTAGGATGGTGTCCATAGCATTATTTTGGAACCATGGAAGGACCCAGAAAAAAAAAAGTGTTTCTGATGCTTTTCATGATTACCAAGATGGATGTGGAAACAACCATCTAGGGCTGGCCTATGGAATGGTGCGTCCTGGTCAACGTATAGATGGAACAAGGAGGAAACCAGAGAGGAAGCGACCAAGGGAATGGACAAGGGAATGGTCAAGGAAATGAGCAAGATGATGGACAAGGTGATGATGGGCGCAACGGGAAAGACAATCAGTCCCTTAGTTTAGATGATGATGATAGTAATAACAACTCTGATGATGGTGACTCTGAAGACACACCTACTAATGAGGATGTGCAGAAGGCTCGAGAAGAGGCGAGGGACAAAAAGTAGCCTTAGTCATTGCACAAGAATCACAAAGCTTAAAAAATGGCTAACATTGTCAGTTTAGTCGAGGAGGACATAAGCTTTCTTTTAGAAGCGATTGCAGAGGTCACAAAGTCTATTCTCAAAGGATTAAGTAAAAAGAAACTGCTCCTGACTGACAAGCTAGAGGAGCACATCAATATCTTGATTGAGGCTATCAATGAAGTTAAAAGCACAATCGATGCTGATACATATGGCATGGATCCTAATGACATGCTAGTAACACGGATACTGTTTCCGCCAGTGACGATAGATGTCCAAGCACAAGTAATGGACATAGGGACACCTGAGTTTGATACTGTTGTCCAAAAATTTGGGACACTATCTCTTGATTTCTCCAAACTCGCATTGGTTGAGGTATATGTTGTTTAGCATGTGGCTACGACCGAGATAAGGATCTGGGAGAATGATCTTGCGTATCAAGATACAAAGCAGAAAAGCAAGGAAAAGAGTCATAAGACCCTCCTTCATGAGAAATACCAATAGATCGACATGTGAGAATAGAGTAGGCTTGCACTAGCTGAATCCATTAAAGCCATCGTCATAGAATTCCCCTTGTAAGAAGGCCAATAAGATGGAAATACGAAATTGCTACAAATCTAAGAAAATAGGTCGAGGAGTTGAAATCATAATAGATACCAAGCACACCTTGTGAGGTGATTGAGGAGCACAGGAAAAAAACATCTCAGGCTATTGAAAGGATAAGGAAAGGAGAAAAATTATACATTGAGGGAATTGAAGCTGTTTCTACAACGTGGGAATTTATTTTGGAAGATGAAGTAGTGGAGAATATTAAGGAAGATGCATGGAAAAAAAATTTGAATATCACCACAGTAAAGGAAGACATGAAGAAGCTGTCGATCAAAGAAAGGATAAAAATGGTCGCTGAACTAAAGCAAATACAATAGGAAGTCAAAAATCTCTGCAAACAGGAATAGAAATAAAACAAAGAAGTTGCAACGCACCAATCAGAAGCAGAACGTGTTACAGGGCTTATTCTGCCTATATAATAGAAGCTCGAACTTGTCACTCAGTTGTTGAAAGAAGGACCATTGGAACATATCAGTCCTGACCATGTGGAACAATTATCCAAGCAAGCTAAAGAGGTCACCAAGGAATTTTCCCAGGTGCAACATATTTTGAAGGAATTTCAAGACAATGTTGGTCATGTGGCACAAACTACAATGGAGACTTAAATTTCCCATAGGATTAAATTTTTCTTAGTGGATCAGGACAAGGAACATGTGAGTGTTGGGGGCCAACTGGGCCAATAAAAATCCAAAGGAAGAAACCGAAGCGCAAGTGTAAGAGGAAAAGCAGGTGCGCAATAGAGGAACAAGATCAAAATGTCTCCTTTGAAACGACACTTACTTAAACCTCTGGGGATACTCAAGGGGCACCAAGACATGTTGGCATAAATGAATATACATTGTTAGCATCAATGACAACTTAATCAATAATCTCCCCCTTTTTCATTGATGACAACACCATAACTCTTGTTCATAACATGCTTACCTTATTCACAACTTCTCTACCCCTTTGGAATCAATGGAAAAGGGAACATTCTTTGACCATACTGCTCCCCCTAAGGGAATTCTTCCCCTATCATCAAATTTCTCTTCATTTCCATCTTTTTTTCTTGTTTGCATTAGTGGCAATAAGGTCTTGTTTTGGAAATACACTTCTCTTATCATTATGCTATTTTGGCCGACTTGTACGAATACTGATGGAAATAACTATGGTACAAAAATATCATAATCAGCTACATATACCCTTTTACACATTCTTTATATCACAAGTCAATAGTCTTCAAAATAATATTTTATTTTTCCCAATATTGTCATCATGTATGTTTTGATCAATGGTGCAATCTACTAACTTCTTTCTCCATACTTTAGCAGGATGATGGTCTTTCATATCATTCAATTGAACTTGATTTCTTATACAAAACTTAATCAGTCCCTCCATCCTACAATTCTTTGTGAAATTATTGTGGAAATTGAACCCAGTTGATAGATCAATTACACTCAGAAAGTTGCTAATCAAACATGCAAAATTCACGCAAAAGGAGACTGGAATTGGAGCATAACTTAATTCTGTATTGAATAAGTGTACATAATCCAACCATATGAAGTAATAGGCTTCTCAAATATATAATTGCATGATATATTTGAAAGCACTAGGTTGCTATTCAAATTCGTCAAAAAGAAGGCTTACTAAATCAAGTCAAATCCCCCATAGGTGCAAAAAGGACTTTCCAAATCGATGAATATCCTCATGAATTAGATAAATCAAGTGAGGAAGATAATAAGTGGTGGAAATACAACTCATTCATTCTTTTTTTCAGAGAAGAGGAAGGAGGATGATGTCGTCAAAAAACAAGGCAAGTTCCCCTAGAATAGCTTTTCCTTTATGCCTTAAAACTATTGTAAAGCAAGGAAGCTTTCAGAAAAAGCAGATATGTGCTTTAAGGAACTAGGAATAAAGAATACATGCTAAATATGTTTCTAGGATGATTCAAAATCTCTCCATGACCCAGTTTAGCAAGTATTGACTTCTAGGAACATGTAGAAGTCAACTAGCGTAGAGAGGGACTCTAGGAATCTAGGAATAAGACAAAAATGATTTAATTAATGTAAAATATGGGTAACTGTGGGTTGATTATTCTAACACCCCCCATTAAGCCTGATTTTATGAGTAAATATCATAAAATTATAGGGCCTAGAAATAAGGGTTAGTCACCCTTTTACATATTGCATCTCCATACAACCAAGAAAAGAGGCAAAAACCCAGTGGGAAAATCCTCCCTTAAACGTGGACAGGAAACAAAAATTTTGAAATCTTGTTATCAATCATTCTACACCACATGATCAAAAATCCCCAGCAATGATTTTAGATTACTGAAGTTCTTCTCCTAGAATAGTTTGGTGAATATATCTACCACTTGTTCTGAAGATGCGTAGTAGAGTAGAGCAATGGGACCATCATGCACAAGCTGCCTGATATAGTGCATATGGATCTCAATGTGCTTGGTTCTTTGTATTTGAACTAGATCAGTGGAGATTCGAATGGTGCCTTGATTGTCACAATAGATGAATGTTGAAAACTATGATTCGAAACCACATTCTCCAAGTATCCCCTGCAACCATAAACATTGAGTAGCTACATTTACAATTCCTCTATAATATTCCTCGGTAGATGAGAGTGTTGTGGCATTGTGTTTCTTACTTGACCAGGTTGTTGATCCTTCTACAAGAATGAGCACATATCCTGAGGTAGAATTTCGATCTATGTTGTCACCTACCCAATCACTGTCAATAAATCCAACTATCTCTAAGTCATATTTTGCTTTGTAGAAAATTCCATGAGTCCTTGTTCCATGAACAAAGTTTAGGATCCTATTGGCTGCTCTCAAATGGATCTCATGAGACTGATCCATATATATTGAATCCACACTAAATGCATAAGATAATTCAGGTTGAGTATGTGTAATCTAAAGCAAACACCCAATCAACTACATATACAGTGTATTATTTACCATAGGAGAAGAACCTGCGTCTTCAAGCTTAACTCCTGAAAGCAAAGGAGTCTTCCTTGGCTTGCAATATTTCATGCTGAACTTGGTGAGAAAATATGAAGCATACTTTGGCTGAAGAACCTTGATTCCATGTTGGGATTGATCAATTTCAAGACCCAATAATTGGGTCAACAATCCCAAATTTGTCATAGAAAAAGGCATGGTTCATTGCATCCTTCAAGGAGGCAATATCTTTCTTTGAAATTCCTGTAATCAGTAGGTCATCCACATAGATAAAAATAATCATTAAGGAACCATGAATCAGCTTCAAATCGACATTAGGATCAGACTTGCATCAGACAAAACTTAGTGACAGCCAAAAGCCATTAATCTTGGCATACCAAGCCCTGGGGGCTTGCTTGAGCCCATACAATGATTTCTTCAACCGGCACACTAAAGATGGATTAGATACAAAACCTTTTGGTTTCTGCATATAAATCTCTTCATTCATATTTCCATTCAGAAAGGAACACTTCACATGCATGTGATGTACCTCCCATTGCTTTAAAGCTGCAATGGCTAGAGCAAGCCTTTTGGATTCCATATTTTCCATTTGTGCAAAGGTATCATTGTAATAAATACCATGTACCTAAGAGTAGCCCTTGGATACAAATATTTCCTTATATTTCAAATATGAACCATCACCAGCAAACTTAGTTTTAAATACCCACTTACACTTCACTAGCTTTTTCCCTAGGGGTAGATCAACCAGTTCCCATGTGTTGTTCTTCTCGAGCGAGCTGAATTCTTCTTCCATGGATTTTTTCCATATTGAATCATGTGCTGCATCTTCACATGTCTATGTATCAAAATATATCATAAAATAACACTTCTCATCAAATATTGGATCTTTCACACAATGGGCACTCTCAAATTGAGATCTAGTCCTCCTAGTGTCATTAGGATTCCCATCTAGTTCGCCAACTGCATGAATGGTCCTTGCTGACCAATTTGGTCTTGTAGGAATGTTAATATCTGGAATTAATTAATCATTATCAAACATATCAAAATCAGCAAACTCATTAGTCTCTTCACTTACAATCAATGGTTGTGGTGGTGAAGAGGACTCTCTAACTTCAACTACTTCTAAAGGCTCTTCTTCGAACTAAACACTTATTTCAATGAAATACTTGTTAGTTCTCAAGTTGATTAGATTGTACCCTTTTGAATATTTAGAATACCCAAAAAATAGGCACTCTTGTCTTTGGGGTTGCAAATCCTTCCTCTTTTTAGTTGGAATTCTAGCCCAAGCCTTTGAGCGAAAAATCCTGAAATGGGTCACATCTAGCTTCTGCCCACTCCAAGATTTGAAAGGAGTCATACCATCAAGTTGATTATCTGGCACCCTATTCTAGATATTGGATACAAATTTTATATCCTCATCCCAAAACTTTGGTGACAAATTTTTAGCCTCCATCATGCAAGTTGCCATCTCCTTCAGTGATCTGCTCTTTCTCTCAGCAACACCATTTTGTTATGGTGTGTAAGGAATATAATGTTGCATATGGATATCTACATATTTGAAATACTGGATGAACTCAGAGTTTACATATTCACCACCGTTTTCAGATCTGAGGATCTTGAGTTTTCTCCCAGACTGGTTTTAAACCAAGGCTCTAAAGACTTTGAAGAGGTTAAAAACTTCAGACTTATGCTTTCGGAAGTAAACCCAACAATACCTGTAAAATTCATCTATGAAAGTGAGTGCATATTTTGATTAACTCATGGACATATGAGGGAATGGACCAACAATGTCACCGTGGATCAACTCAAGAGGTGCAGAGGTTCTCTTATGACTAAATCTTTCATACTTGTGCTCTGGGTGTTTTCTTAGGATACAACCTTGACAAACTCCCTTAGAAAACTTGATCTTTGGTAACCCTATCAACATATATTTGTCACTCAAATCAGAAATATACTTGTATTTAAGATGGCCAAATATTTCATGCCAAATCTTGCTTGCTTCATTAGCATGACTAAGAGGAGCAGAGGGGTTTGATTAGGGTAGAAAATGGGAAAACATGTATACCTTCGAAGTGTGATCAACAACACCTTTTGCTATGAATTTACCATTCGAAATATCTGTGATTTAAACTTCATTGGGGGAGAAGGTAACTTTATTTGGAGACCCAGTGTGATTCATCTGATACAATGACAAGATATTAGAGCCAAGACCTGGAACATACAACACATTATTGAAATTACCATGGTTAAGATCAATCCTACCCGTTCCCATACTGTCATTCAAAGAATTATCTTCCAAAACTATTGGTGGACCTTTCGACATGTCAAGATATGAAAATATCTCCCTTGTTGAAACCATATGTCTAGAAGATCCATAATCAATGATGAAGCTACGTGAGCTTGAGGTGCCAGCAACCAAGGCATGTACTCTCTCCTTGACTTCAGAATTTGATCCTCCTTCCCTCTTCTTTGAGAAATTAGGAAGGGAGATGTTGTTCTTCTCCAGGATTTGGGTCAACATGTCAGTTTTCATTTTCATACAAGAGCTCTTAGGATGATAGCCCTTACTGCAGTATGCACACTTGCTCATTTCTCCTTTGTTCTTCTTCTTTTAGGGCTTCTTCTTGGAGCATGAGGAATCCTCTTGAGACTTTGTCTTGTCTATTTTTTTCTCAGGTGGCTTTTTAGATTTTTTCTTGCTTTTTGAATCCACCTTTGAATCTCTAGCAACCAAAGCTTGGTCTTTGGAAGGTTTGATGGTGCCCATCATAACCAATTTATCTTGCTCCTGAGTGAGTGATTCCATGAATTCAACAAGATTAGGAATCTTCTTGGTTTGAGATGTCAATTTAGTGGTATACAAGGTCAAAACAAACACTAAATAGTCAGGACCAAGATTTGAGAGAATGGTCAAAACTAGTTTCTCCTCCTTTTCAATCGCACACTATTTTAGCTACAAAACAAGTGCCTTAAACTTGGTAAAATAGAGTTGCAATGATTCGAAGCTACTGGGACTCAAGGAGATCAATTCATTCTTGATTTAATGTCCTCTCATCTCATTTTTATTTCCAAAAATATCTTCAAGCTTCTCCCACACCTCATTAGGATATGTAAATGAATCAAGATGAAAGAGGAGGTCTCTTGAAATACTCAAACACAAAAGACCATAGGCCTCATCCCTCTTGTTGTGCCATTTGATTTTCTCTATAGTTGCATTGGTATTTTCCTCAGTAGACATGGTAACCATATAGAGAAATTTCTCTCTCAACAATATATCCATATTATATTTTCATTCGAAGAAATTGAATGGAGTCAATATCATCCTTTGAGATTGGTTCATATCTCAGCTCATGTGCCCTTCAGTTAGCAGAATGCACTCCCAGTCAGTGATGTCGAACCTGAAATAATAGTTTTGAAGGAGAGAAATTGATATACAAATTCTCTGATGCCATGTGGAAATTGAACCCAAGTGATAGATCAATTACACTCACAAAATTGCTAATCAAACATGCAAAATTCACACAAAAGGAGACTGAAATTGGAGCATAAATTAATCATGTATTGAATAAGTGTACACAATATAACCATATGAAGTAATAGCCTACTCAAATATATTATTAAATGAGATATTCAAAATCACTAGGTTTCTATTTGAATTGGTAAAAAAAAAGGCTTACTAAATCAAGTCAAATCCCCCATAGGTGCAAAAAGGACTTTCCAAATCTATGAAGATCCTGACGAATTAGCTAAAGCAAGTGGGAAAGCTAATAAGTGGTGGAAATACAACTCATTCATGCTTTTTTTTGGATAAAATTAAGGAGGATGATGTGATAAAAAAACAAGGCAAGTTCCCTTAGACTAGCTTTTCCTTTATGCCTTAAAACTGCTGTAAAGAATGGCAACTTTTAGAAAAACAAGATATGTGCTTTAAGGAACCATGAATAAATCAGACATGCTAAATATGTTTCGAGTATCATTCCAAAGAACTCCATGACCTAGTTTGGCAAGTATTGACTTCTAGGAACATGTAGAAGTCAACTAGCATAGAGAGGGAATCTATGAATCTAGGAATAAGACAAAAATGATTTAATTAATGTCAAATATGGATAACTATGGGTTGATTATTATAACAATGATCATAATGATAGCAATTGTAAAATCGAAGAAAAAACCCATATTGCTTTCTTCTTGCCATGAAATTTTCATGATATCTGCAATGGATGGATTTGTTACCATAGTTATTGCACTTGTAACATTAACCATTGAGCATCATAGGATATATTTGAGCTTTAACTCTTCTTGGAGTGTAACACCCTGGTTTTGACCTCGTTTGCATTTAAATAAATGGATGTAAATAATTGTGGTGTGGATCTAGGAAAAATCCCCCCATTGATTAAGTGTTATGTTTTGACAATTAAAGTTGGGCTGATGGTATTTTTTTTTATGCTAGCTAAACATTAAAGATTTGGACATCATGTTAAATTCCAATTTTTAATTAAAAACCACAACCGGCTATGTCAACACAACTAAATGAGATGGGGGCATGATTTTTCCTAAGGATGAGGGAGTGGGGGATTTGAAGAGTGGGGAAATTCAAATTGAGCAGAGCCCCACTTTGGGAAAGATGTTTTTTGAATTTCCTGGGAAAGAAAACACCAAAAACAACCACCTTTCTCTCATGTGGCAACGTTTCATCTTCCCTCACGACTTGGTTTGAGCAAAACGTTTTTAGAAAACCCAAAGGGGCAATTCATGCAAGAGCTAGCAAGCAAAAACGATTCTAAGTCTGAAACTTTCTGAAATTTCTCATGTTTGGCGATCTGAATCCTTCCATTTTTTGTTTTTGTGTTATGAATTTTCCCATGTTCGTCAATTTTGTTCTCTCTCACGTTTTCCCCTATCTGTTAGTTGTTTTCCTGGACAAGATTTCTCTGAATCCAATTTTGTGTCTTTGTGTTGAAAGACCATCAATGTTTTCATTTTGGTATTTTTTGTAGCAAACGGTCTAGCACCAACAATGTTTAGAAATTCATAAATTTCTATGTGTATGTAATCCCTAGCATCTTCTACGTTTGATAAATCCCAAGACTGATATCCCTGTGTGTGCACACGTTTGGCGTTTGAATTGATTGAAGGAATGGAAATAGAGTCTAGACTTGCTTGATAAACCTAGAGTGTGAAAGAACCTCACAAACCAATATAGAAGGATGGTTTTGTTCTTTTCATGCCCTGAATACCACTAGAAAGGAATGCATGGCTTGAGGGACTGTGTAGCAGAGAAGGGGATGCTTCCTTTTGTTGGGTGTGTAATTTTTTAGAAATCAAGCTAGATCTAGTGTGGGTGTTCATAACTTTGGGGTTGAGCTCACTAGCTTAGCAGTCAGTATTTCCACCTCCTTGGCATCCTGGTAATTCCAACTCGAAGGATGTCTTGGCTCGTATCCTGATAAACCCATCTGTTTGCTTGGCTATGTCTCATGTGGATTTGGATAAGTGTAAACCACTTACTTTGTAAGTTTGATAAACCCAACTGTGTTGGCTTGACTGAATTTTAATTGTATCCTTGGCTAATGGTGAAGTCTGCTAGTGTTCCTTATTCATTGGGGAATATCATGCCCAGCTTGGGGGTGGCAGTGTTTTTGAGAGATTAAAGAGAACACTAGCCTATGGCTGGGTGGAACATTGCAGTGACATAGCTGGTTGCGAGACGATCTTCTTTCAAATATAAGTATTCTTGTGTATTTAAGTTCTAAAACTGTATTTGCTTATGAATTATTATGAAATTATGATGAACATGTTGAATGCATGAATGTGTTGAATGAATGATTTGATTTCGTTGTATATATCATGTACATTTCATTATGCATCTATTTATACTTATGAATGTTTATTTTCAAGAAATTTTTATATTATGTTCATGGGGCTTAGCTTGCCCGGGTTGTTAGATGTTAGTCGCGTCCTCTCCAGCAAGTAAGGGTAGGGGACGTGACATGGAGTCTTGTTGATCATGGAATATTTTAATTATACATGTTTAACTATTACTCTTTTCTCCCTCTTCCATAGAATCTTCATTTTTATTCTCGATATTCAAATTTGTCTTTAATTCAGGAGTTGTTTTGTCTAGGTGTTCCTTCGGAGAGAGGATCTTCAATTCTTTCTTTTTCCATATTTATATCTTCTCTTGGAGTTGTCTCATTAGATATTCTTCTATTTTCTTGAATTATTCTACCTATTTGTTCAGATTAAGGATATTGTCTTCTAGTTGTCCTTTTGAATTTTGATTATCCTCATGGGATTGTTACAGTTGACCTTTGAGTGCATGATTCTCTTTTTTGAGTTCTGAAAGGTCCTTTTCAAATTCAAAGTTTGTGAAACATACCTTCAGTAACTCTTCCTTCAAGTATTTGATTTCAAGTTCATGTTTTATTCTTAACTTCTCTTCCAATACTTCTTTAGTCTTGCAAGAACTTATCTCACTGTATTTATCTTACATATTTCATATCAATTCTTCCTCCTTATCTTCTAGCAGTGTTTTGAGATTGAAAATTTCTTCTGATTGCTTTTCAATTTTTGTAGCTGACTTCTCAAGTTTATCTTTTAAAGAGTTAGAAATGGCTTCTTTTATTTTGGTACTTTATTAGACTTGGAATTTTAGATCAATTATGGTCTATGTGAACTTCTCATATTCTTCTTGATTTCTCTTCTCATATTTGTCCATTTTCTCTTGCAATACGTGGTTTTCTTCACAAATATTTTTCACTTTTTGCGAAACATTAGTAATTTCATTGTCTATCATAGTATCTGCTAAATTTCTATCATAATTCAAAGATCAAGGATTTTCATCATAACCTGAAGTATTGAATTCTAAAAAATGGCTCTTATCTTCCATACCTGATAAGCATATCTCTTTAAAAGCATTACAAATAGAGTGTTCAGGAGACATACCTTCATACTTACCTGGATCTTGTACTAACATGTCTTCTGCTTCTTGTTCTTCATTTACATGATTTATTTTGAACGAAAATTCTTTAATTGAGTTGTACATTCCTATTTTATCCTTTTGGATATATTTTATATATTCAACCATGATTTTCATAATCTCTTCTTCTCGTTATTTAGTGGATTAGATCAGTTCTATTTTGAGCCATAGTTAATTAGCTGAGTTGCACTTTCATATCTTCTTCTTTTGGTGATATATTAATTCTTCAAAGATGGTTTCCATAGACATTGAATTATTATTCTTTGCTTCCTTATCAGTTGTTGTTTTCACTTTCTCTGGAGGAGTATATCCAGTAACAACTGATTTCCACATACTAATCCCTTCTTCCTCAAGATAAAATTGCATTCTTCTTTTCTAGTAGAAGTAATTTGTTCCACGAAACAATGGTACCCAATTTATTGAGAACCCCATGATGTGTAGAATATATCCTTCAAGATGATAAGGATTTATGTGAAGGACCCTCTCTGATACCAATTGTTGAACACAAAAATTATAGTGAGAGGGGGGGGGGGGTGAATTGGTGTGCACATCTTCTATTACTTTTTTCACTTTTATTAACAATCAAAAACTTATTAAATGTTTTTCATTATCACATTATCATTATATCATCATAAAAATTAATATCATCATCATATCATTGTCACATTAGAAGCATAGCATGAAACACAGATCACCAGATTCTTGGTGGAAACCCAAGTCCTAGGGGAAATACCACATAAGCCTTTATAATAATTTTCTAGAAATAACTAGAAGGAGGCAAAAGGCCCCTTATTAGAATTCTTTTAGTTCTCCAACTATAAATGGAAGGAGGCTACAACCCCCTGATTTATGAGAGACAAATTGAAGTAAGCTACAACTCCCTAGTTCTCCGGCTACAACCAGAAGGAGGATACAACCCCCTTTCCTTTCCTCGTCTTGCGAAACATATATGAAGATAGAATATACTGAACCACAACTGCACTAATCCCGCGGACCTGCTAATCAACACCTATACTACACTGCAGAATATGTACCACATTGCACAACCACTGCCACTACTAACCATTGCTCATCATCTGATCACTACTCATTAACTGATCATTGTCCACTGTATCACACTGCGCATCACCATTTCCATTCAACCTATCCAATCAAGTTGTGCCAATCAATATGCTGCTCACATCAACCGACTCAGCCAATATGAGTTTTCACACTAAAGTCAGTCAACCTGGGTAAAACCAACAGCTCTTACGACTCAACCAATCTGATTCAAACCAACTGCACATAAGGAAACTTGTGCCAATCTTTCTCAACTGAACCAACCTGTACCAGTATGCTTGTGTACTTGTGTCAAATCAATCGTATACTTGTGTTAATTTAATCAAGTTCTCTGATAGTCAACCAACCCTTCTTACTTGGTCTAATTCATCAAGTAAGATAAATGTTTGAAAAACCAATAGACTTCACATATGGTCAACCAAACATTTTCCAATCAGAGTCAACTCATTGACACCAAAACCAACCTCAATCAAAATCAAGGAATACTTGATAGTTAAACATGGTAAACCTCAACCAACTAACCTCATCCAAGAAGATACGAGACTTAACCAACTATGTCAAAATAAATAAATCTCATAAAATCTTAGACACAAAAGGTTTTTTCACTCCACTAAAGACAAGTCAACAAATCAAACAAGTATCAAGAAAATAGTCACTTACAATATTGACAATGGTTTTCATTAACAGTCAATAAATATATAGCTCCAGTTAGGTAAAAGAGACAATGATCAATACTTGTAAAACTAGTTTTCAAAGAAAACATATAAGTTGATCAAAGAAATAACTCACAAGATATACTACTTACATGCCAAATTCTCATTCAATACTACACTTATACAACAGTCAAGCTAAACACCAAGATCTATGCCAACAACATCCAATATAATCATCAAGATCTATATCAAGATCACATCAAGATATATGCCAAGATAACCATCACCATAGACTCCATAACATGTTCAATGACTTCAAAGATATATACCAATATATAGCCTCACATACTAAGATAAAAGATGAACTCTATCCAGTAGAGACATGTGCCATCATAAGTGAAACCCAGAAGCTTGAGTTGTACCTTTTTTAATACAATAAGATGAAGAAACATTAGACAAACAAAAAGAAACTCTATATAATGTCATCACATATCCCTCACAAAAATATTTCCAACAATCCAAGAATTTTGTAATTCTAATTATGTATGAAACAATTATGTCAATTTTAGTGATGTTTAGAAATTTCGCACTTTTCTCCAAAAGTTGTGAAATTCTTGAGAGAATTGTTGATGAAAAAATGAAATGTTTGATATTATATTTATGTAGGTTATGGAGAAAAAATATTACATTGGTCTTACATTTACAAATAATTAAATTCTCTTTTGTTTGGTCGGTTCACCCAAAAAGGTGGGGTACACCAACTTAAAAAATTCATATCCCTTCAACCGTAAAGAGTTAGAATATGCTCCACATATGAACATAAATGGATTCACAAGGACTATATCAATATGATACGTTTATTTGCAAATTCTTGGTTTAATACCCTTAAATTGTTCAATACGTCCAATACATCAAAGACTCCAGACATGAGGGTGTCAAAGACCATACTACCAACTACAATAATTTCAAAGTCTTATTTAAGATATCAAGGCATGTATATGGGATCTACCTCCATCTACATCCTAGTAGCCATATAACTATAAATAGGACCATACATCACCATGGTTCAAGACCGAAGGCACTAGATGCAATGGTTTTAAGGACTCTTTCAAAGATATCATATAATATTTAAACAAGATACTTTCCATGGACTTCGATCCCATCAAATAGGACTCCATCGCCCAGTGATGAGGGAATGATGACCAAATATTCCATCATATAGAAGGCTCCAACAATCATGGGCTTACAAACCACCATATCTATAGATTCCAAAACCTAAATCATTTCCGAATGCACCATCAATGATCATACAGTGTGTAAGGGTTATCATGTCGACATTTATGTGGGTGCCAGACCTTCTCATGGATAATGACCATCTCTAGGGATTCCATGACCCCAGGAAAGGCTAAACATGAATCAATATCTTCATCAAGAGTTCCAATTCTTCATCAAGTCATTAATGACCACATCATCACCTTTAAGGGGATAAGGACCATTAAGTGATCAAATGTGGGGTTGTTAGACCTTCTCCTTGGGTACCATGAAATCAATAAACAAAAATTCGTGGGGTACTATGAACTCAATAAACACAAATAACCACTGAATGGGTCATTTGGACTCTTGAAACTTCTTCAACCCACCAAGTGTTAACTTTTCATATGCTTAGCTAAGACATCAGTATTTCATTTCGTTTTCATAACAAAAGCATATACACAGGATCACTGAAAGAAACGACATCACAATAACAACACAAATTTATCCTAGGAAAAACCCAGCAAAAGCTTCCTCAATATAGATGCCCCAAAAAGGTAAAAGATAAAACCAACAAGTTGATAAAAAACCTGATCCTCCTCCTTCTCCAGCTACTTCTCTCCTCCACAAGTGCGCTACTCAAGTGAGTGTGTGTTCTAAAATGAGGAGAGGTACACCTCTATTTATATTCATCTGTTCACTTCAATTAACTCATCCGACATGTAAGCTCGAGTTAATCATGTAGGCTCAAGTTACACATGTAGGCTCAAGTAACCACACTGGGGTGTTAATTACCCACCTTTACAATTAGAGGGGACAACCTCATGACTCTTATTAGTTATTCCGATTAGAAGCATCGGGGTACAAGATAATACAAGTGGTTCTCCTAGTGGGACCATCGGGGACCACAAAAGATACATAAAGAATATTCTTCGAAGTTACAATATTTCAACACTCTCCCTTAACGAGAAGGGTATTCTACAACAACAACAAAAATAGTAGGAGAGGACATCATCAACATCATCAGGGTAACACATCTATAAATCATTGGAAGATTTTCAACATCATATAGTCTTCGTCTTCAATTTTCAACGACAGCAACTCTTTGATCAGCATCAGCATCTTTTGACCTTTTGATCAGCAACATCTTCAACACTTTGACCTTTTGATCAGCAACACCTTCAGCAACATCTTCAGCACTTTGAACTTTCGAACAACAACCTCTTCAACACTTAGACCTTTCAATCAGCAACAACATCTTCAGCACTTTGACCTTTCGATCAACAACATCTTCTTCAACATTTTGATCAGCAACATCTTCAGTACTTTGATCTTTCGATCAGCAACAACTTCTTTGGCATTTTTTTCTTTCGATCAGCAACCTGATCGGTAGCACCATAATCATACTTCAATTCTTGAACAGCATCATCATCATGATATTCTAATATTTTGATCAATACGTCGTCATCATCACATACTGATCATTTGATCAGTACGTTATCATCATCATACTCTGATCTTTCGATCAGTACATAATCATCGTCATACTCTGATCAGTACATCATCATCATCATACTCTTATCTTTCAATTAGTACATCATCATCATGCTCTGATCTTTTGATCAGTACATCATCATCATCACACTCTGATCTTTCGATCAGTGCATCATAATCATCATCATACTCTGATCTTTTGATCAGTACATCATCATCATCATACACTGATCTTTCGATCAATACGCCATCATCATCATAAAAACATCATCATCATGAAAACATCATTATCATCAAAACATCAACATCATCAAAATATCAAAATATCATCATCATCATACTATGATCTTTCGATCAATACATCATCATCATCATAAAAACATCAACATCATCAAAACATCAACATGATCCTTCCTTTCAGAATTACGGAAGTTTAGGTCTTTACGGAGTTACCAATGATCCTTGCTTTCGGAATTATGGGATTTAGGTCTTTACGGAGTTACTAACGATCCTTCCTTTCGAAATTACGGGATTTAGGTCTTTACGGAGTTACTAACGATCCTTCCTTTCAGAATTATGGGATCAACACATTTGTGGAACTCAGACAATCCTTCCTATTGGAATTACGGGATCAACACATCTGTGGAACTCAAACAATCCTCCCTATTGGAATTACAAGATCAATTCAATGATCCTTCCTTTCAGAATTACGGGATTTAGGTCTTTACAGAGTTACTAACGATCCTTCCTTTCGGAATTACGAGATCAACACAGATGTGGAACTCAGAAAATCCTTCCTATTGGAATTACAGGATCAACACATCTGTGGAACTTACAATCCTTCCTATTGGAATTATGGGATCAATTCAATGACCCTTCCTTTCGGAATTATGGGATTTAGGTCTTTACGGAGTTACTAACAATCCTTCCTTTTGGAATTATGGGATCAACATAGATGTGGAACTCAGACAATCCTTCCTCTAGGAATTATAGGATCAACACACGTTCTTGAGTACCGAAGTCACCGTATCCGTTCTAAACCGAAGTTCAAGGATGATACAATCCTACCACCTTCTTGATGACCGAAGTTCACCAAATCCGTTCTGAACCAAAGTCCAAGGATGATACAATTCTACCACCTTCTCGATGACCAAAGTTCACCAGATCCATTCTGAACCGAAGTTCAAGGATGATACAATCCTACCACATTCACGGGAACCGAGATCTTTGGATACATTTTGAACCGAGGTTTAGGGATGATGCAATCCTACCACTTTCACAAGGGCCAAGACCTCTGGATACATTTTGAACCGAGGTTCAGGAATGATGCAATCCACCACTTTCACAAGGGCCAAGACCTTCGGATACATTTTGAACCGAGGTTTAGGGATGATGCAATCCACCACTTTCACAGGGCCGAGACCTCCGGATACATTTTGAACCGAGGTTCAGGGATGATGCAATCCACCACTTTCACGGGGGCCGAGACCTCCATATACATTTTGAACCGAAGTTCAAGGATGATGCAATCCCACCTCATTCATGAAGACCGAAGTCACCGGATCTATTTTGGACAGATGTCCCAGGATGATACAATCCCTCTTCATTCTCGAGGACCAAGGTCACCGGATCACTTTAGGGTAGATGCCTAGGGATGATACAATCCCACTGCAACATCACTACTCCCCCTTTCGAGGAAGGTTCTTTCGAACCTCACCAAGCTTGTCTCGAAAGTGTTCGAACTTTACTTGAGACAGAGGCTTCGTTAGCACATCAGCAACCAAACCATCATCATCTACATCTTCAGTATGTGAATACTGAACTATCACCATATGTATCTCCACTATGTGAATACTGAAATCATCATCATCTATATCTTCAGTATAGAAATACGGAAAGCATCATCATATCTATATTCAGTATAAAAATATGGAATCACCATCATCTGCATCTACAGTATGTAAATACTGAAACATCATCTATATCTTCAGTATGGGAATACTGAAACATCATCATCTGTATATTCAGTATAGAAATACAGAATCACCATCATCTACATCTACAGTATGTAAATACTGAAACATCATCTATATCTTTAGTATGGGAATACTTAAACATCATCATCTGCATCTTATCTCGTATGTAGAAATACCGGATTTCTATGTGTTACGACGAAACACAGGGTTCTCTGTCATCACAACTCTGGTTATCACATAGAATCATTATAGTATCCATCTTCAGTTCAAAGAGACCTGATATTAGCTTCCGAAGCCATATGGCTTCACAACTTAGCAAAGCAATCTGCTATGTATCTTGCTTCAGCCATGCTACGAGAAACATTGGATTGTTTCCTGCTAACCCATGAACTCATAGCAGACCCCAAACAAAATCATCTACCTAATGTGATTTTCCTGTCTAACATACCTCTAGCCTAATCAGCATCTATGTAACCATACAATCTATACTCATGACTACCATCATAATATAAACCAAAGTCTATAGTCCCTTTCAGTTATCTCATCACATGTTTTGCAGTTACTAGGTGAACCCGTCTTCGTTGAACAAGATATTGACTTAAGGTGTTCAAATAAAAACAAATGTTTGGTATGGTATTTGTTAAGTACATCAATGACCCAATGATCTGTCTGTAATGAGTCATATCCACTAACTCTGATGAGTCATCAGCTAACAAGTTCAAGTTGGAGTCCATGGGTGTGGCCATGACTTTGCATTCCAACATATTGAATCTCTTCAATATCTCTACCGCATACTTTCCCTGGTTGAGAAATATTTCTTCTGAACTTTGCCATACTTCCAAACCTAGGAAATAATGCATTAACCCAAGGTATTTCATCTCAAATTCTTCTGCTAGTTTCTTCTTGCTTTCCATGACCTGTTTCTCATTTCCTGTCAAGGATAAGTCATCCACATATAATAACAGGATGACAAGTTCATCTTCTACAACCTTGAGATAAAGGTTAGGATTATCTTTACTCTTGGTAAATCCCATGCTCGACAAGAAACTATCTATTCTTCCATACCAAGCTCTGGGACCTTGCTTCAGTCCATAGAGGGCCTTCTTCAACTTGCATACGTGATTCCATCTGGCTTCAACTTCAAATCCTCGTGACTATTCGATGAAGAAACTCTTTCTCAATCATACCATTAAGGAAGGCTTGTCTTTACTTCACCATGGAAGAAACCACCATGATAGTTCTGAAGGAAGTGTACGTTACTTCCTGGAGTAAGTGTCTCTTCAGACTTAATTCCCTTTTTCTGAAAGAAACCTCTGGCCACAAATCTTGCTTTATACTTCTCGATACTTCCGTCAGCTGCATGCTCTATTTGGTATATCCATTTGGAGGATACAATACTCTTTCCTTCTAGTTTGGGAACTATATCCCATACATCATTCTAGTATTCTTTCATCATAACATCTTCCATGAGTTCATCTTGTCAGATCATCAACATATCCTAGTCTTCTGCATTCAACTTTGAAGGTTGGAACCCACTTTACTCTTGGTAAAGTCTTGATCCATCAAGAAGTTGTCCATCATGTCGTACCATGTCGAACTCAAATATCTTCTATAGTCACTCCCCCTAAAGTGGAGTATTATCTTCCTTCTTCATTCTGTACAGGTGGTTCTATGATTGATATATACTGGTCAATAGAGTATGTCATGTCATAGTCTATTCTTTCTGAGGCAAATCACGAACCTTTCTTTGTACACTTGTTCTTGTAGATCCATATGGAGGATACTATGTACTTCCCTTTATGTCTCGAAATCATATCGTATACATCATTCCCCATGATAAACTGTTATTCTTTGATCATAGTTTCTTTTATAAGATTCTTTTCTTCATCTTGAGTTATCTCTCATACCCATGGTGGTCTTCATCCTTTGAGGTGGATCTACCTCTCTCTGAAGCTCTTTCTTCCGTCATGGTGTCTCTGACCCTGGGAGCTTCAGATTCATGTTTATTGAATTGTCATCACTTGTTCTTCGGAACAAGTCTCGTGGTTGTACAGGACCTTTCCTACAATTCAAATGCACCAGTTGCATGGTTAGAACTATTTCATAAAACATATGCATAAAGACAAATTCTTATGCATCATGCAACTATTTAGCCAATACAACGTTCATCCATATCTCACAGAAACTTTCTACATGCCTTCCATCTCTACCATGACAGCATTGAGATTGTGCACTAATCCAATATGTCAGCAAAGAGGTTTGATAAGTAGCACTAGAGATTTGTATAGCACCATGAGCTACTTACCCATCACATGCATATTAGTAGTATTAATGTAAACAATCTATCATGCATAACACATC
Source organism: Pseudotsuga menziesii (assembly GCA_001517045.1). Taxonomy (NCBI): domain Eukaryota; kingdom Viridiplantae; phylum Streptophyta; class Pinopsida; order Pinales; family Pinaceae; genus Pseudotsuga; species Pseudotsuga menziesii. The sequence continues at coordinate 163,781 of LPNX011114248.1, read as the reverse complement.
AACTGAATACAATCAAATGTATAACAAAACAATATCATGAAATGGCAATTGAATACTTATCTTTTATTTGTTTCGTTGGTAGACTCCATCTTGATCATTATGCTTTATCATCTTCTTCATTCATGAAATCATCATTTATTATCCAAATGATAAGATGAATAAGAGGTTCTTCAAGAATTGAGTTTTTCATATTCCTTATCGCTTGAGGGATCTTCTTTGAATGGTGAGAGCTTGATCTTCAATTGTTCCCATCTTCTTCTTCTCTTCTTATTAGTTGAGCTGAAAGTAATCACTTACTTCTGGCATACATTGTTCACATGAATGAATCCCATGATCCTGGGAGGCCATTCAAGGTGGCTATCACCACTTCTGCATACTTCTTCTTCTACCGCTTCGAGTTGTTCTGCATTCTGGATCTTCACATTCTTCAACTATTTTCTCAAATCCATCTTCTGATTTAAGTTCTTATCTTCAAATAGCTTGATCAAGGAATCAAACATATTTGGTGTCTTTAGGGAAGACACTTTTGGTATAATTTGATCCGTGATTGAATCAAAAATGATATTCTTGGCCTTGATCAAGTTCTTCTTGTGTAAGGCTTTGAGGCTCATCTCCCTCTAGAACTGAAACCTGTCTACTCATGTAGGTGTCCAATTTATTTTCTTCAGAGAGATCAAATACTTCCATGCTTAGAAGTTTTCAACTTCACCAAGCTTATCATCAAGCTCATGTTATAGATCAATTTGAAATGAGAACCTCAAATGCAAATAGCAAAATATCAGATCTTACCGATTTGAGGTGTCTGCCCTGCTTTCGGAGCTGGCTAATCTAGGGTTTGTCAGAGAAACCCTAATTTTCAAAACTTGGAATCTTTCAGATCTGAATGGATATAAATATATATCTCTTCAAATGGAGCTATCCAATGTACTCCTTTTCTGAAAATAGTGGAGGGAAGCTCCCGGAACAGGAAGCCCTAGTTTTCCAATTTCTTCTACAGAAATTCTTGTTACTATTTCTGTGATATCTCCAAAATTGCGGATCGTCTATGTCTGCAATGTCTCACTGAGGTAACCTCGCATGTCTCAGATCCAACACCATAGGTTTCATTAGAATTGGTGTTACGGAGAGAAATTCCTATGGCTTGGGGTACCACAACAGACAGCTTTGACTCCAGAAATCAATCTTTCCCAATATGCAATAGAAATAAATTGTCTAACACTAAAGGATCAGACCTCGTACCTTATTCCAGACGGTTGAAGTAGATCCCCGTTGAGCTTTCCAATCTTCAGCTTGAATCGATATAATACTTCCTCAACAACAAGTAAACAATACAAGCATACTATATATCATGGTGTTAGATCTATTCTAGCATATATAATCAATAATGTAAAAGCATTTGAAATATTCCAATGGATACAATATTCAATCAAATACACATCATTGGATAGGAAAATATAGTTCTTATTAATATAAATTAGAGATTACAAGATATATACAACCTCTGACGGCACGTCTGCGAATCGGAGAAACTGAATCCCCCACTTGGGCCTCCACCACCTCAATCCTCCATCTCTCGATAGCAAGCTCACTAGCAAAAGGAAAGCTTGGGAAGAACAAAACAGTGGTCCAAAGGGACAAAGGGATGCAGACTCAAGTATAAATTCCAGCAACAATGGACTATAGTTTCTTTGCTTCAATCTCTCTATATGCCTTCAATGTACCAAGGGGTTCCTTATATAGCTTCATAAGGGATAATGAAGGGTCGAATCCAAGCGATCTCAAGGCATATGGAAGGCTAGGAGTCGAATGAGTCGGATCCATGTCAAGGAAAACTCCAAGAGGATTTGGAATATGCACACATCCCAATGTACACAGTTATAGGAGTCAAACCCATGTATGTACACGGTTATCGGGTAAAAATCCGCATATATCATTTTTTATATAGTTTTAGGGATGATCAAGGAAACATCAAAGGATAAAATATGGTCCATGGGGTCTAAAGAATCTGTAGGAGGACAGGGGAAGGCCATACAAAGTGTGATTCACCTAGAGTGGTGAAATCCGCTATAACAGATGCCCCCTAATGTGTGAGGTCAGAGGGGTCATACGATGGCCGAAATACATTATAAGTCCATCCCAGAAGTGGAGTGATGAAGGATCCCAAATGGAAGACTAGCCACCCAATCAGTATAGTACAATGATATAACTCTGCATATAACTGCAAGTACATATAGCAGTCCCAGATACATAAGAGTACAATGGCCATGAATAGGCATAATACATGATATCACATATGTGGTCATCGCCACGTACAATATACATAGATCAGAATCTCCATGATGAAGATATACAAAGGACCGTGATCTCCAAAATGGCTGAAGATATACAATAGATCAAAATATCCATAGTGGCTGGAAATGTCTGACATACACTGGAATCAAGTCACGAGAGCTGCAATCTCATGAACACTAGCACGATCAAGGAGGTAGCATATAAGAGATGCCACTAGTCTGAAAGGTCTTCTACACAAACTGCTACGAGTACATTTCCTACTATGCAAATAGAGGTGTTGAGGTCAAACATAGTAGTCCATCATCTGATTACCGGTCATTGATGTATATCGTTAACAGACGCGAGATAACCCACCAATAATGAAAATGGGAATCAAGGTACTAGAGTGCAAACTAACAAGAGTGAATAGATGTGTTGAGGTCGAACACTTGAGAGAATCCATCGATTAGGGGACATTGATGTATTCCCAAGAAACTGTCGATGGCGAGAGAACCTGCAACTGATGACTGCAAGTCTCAAGGCACTCAAAAGGACTCTAGATTCCAATCCCCGAATAAATGATCTGAAGTCGATGGGATGAAATCCATTGGAAGGAGGGCATTAAGGTATCCCCCATCATCCAACACGAGGTACTCAGCAAAGCTTTCTAATGTGGAAGGACTTGATCATAAAGTGCACGAACAAGTAACTATACCAGGAATGGCCGACATGCAAAGTCAGGATAACTGAGGAATGGTCGTCACAGGTTTCAACTTCCTTCGAACAAGAGCATAATGGCATATGGTGACAAAATCAAGGCAGCATAGACTCGATATACAAACTGGGACATCTCTGTGACACAGGAGGCATCAACAAAGGCTCCATAGGGACTGGAAGCTTAACCAGTCGGTGGAGATAAACTCAGATAAACGAGTACAGATCCTAAGCCAAACTATATCCCAACCAATGGATGTGATATACAGTGCTCTGTTCGAAGGCGACACGACTCGACAGCTGCTAAAGATAACATCTTTCCTTGTTTGGATTTTTGGTTTTTTAATTTTTTTTTGGACTTTTTCAGTTATTTGAAAAGCTTGAAAAAATAATAAACTAGCTTTATAGTTACAAACTAGGAGGAGACGAGTGTCATGAAGGAAAACAAACTAGTTCCAAGCAGTGGAACATACCTATTCTCAATGCAAGGATACATGTGTAGGATATCGACACTCGGGGGAAAATCCCCTCCCGGTAAAAGGGAAATCAAGCTGCGAAGGATATATAAAATGGCTCTGCATGGCTAGACATGAGACAAGATCGGACTTGTTGACGGGACGAATAGGCACAAGAGTCAACCAAGGAACAACCCGATCCAAGAGTTTTCGAGATGCTCTCAGTCGTTTAAATAGCTGTTCCTAACGGGAATAAGGCCCCATTTCCTTTCCTAAAGTTATTCCCCGCTACAGGAGAGGATTAAAACTAAGACTACAGTTTGTTAATCAGATCTATACATATGACTACACAACTTAATTAATGTTATATATTACAAGAGCAATCTATTAAATTGAATCTACTTCAAGCAGTTAATCTAAAATACAGGAATAAAAATAAACTGAATATTAACAGAGTTGATATTCTACAGAGATATATTATAAACACTTGAACATTAATTACAGGAAAATGATCCGAATGTAATATAAATATAAAGGTGTAATTCAAAGAGTTTCTAATAAAATAATTAAAAGGAAACTACTACTCTACTCTAAGTCTTATCCTGATAGGGAGCGTTAAACATATTAACCTGAAATCAAATCTGCCAATGAGACTACTACATTAATAATCTTGAAAGTATTCAAAAGAAATTCAGAAATCGAACAAGATCATGCAATAGACACATATATCACATATGAAGTGATGTCAATCATCAATTTTACAACATGACATACATCAGCAAATCGAAGTCAGCATAAGTCGACAATTATACATAATATATTTGCATAATATCATTAAAGAGATCATGACAAACATTAATAATATGGGGAAAATAACAAGACCAATCGATACAATAAACACATATGCAAAGTAAAAATAATGTAAACATATATAAGTATCACCAGTTTAAAATACTGTAGCTGCTGACAGCAAACTGCCATAAGTCACAGGAAAAATCAAACAGTGGTCTTGTGTCCTTCTTTCCCAAAACTATCGACCCCCCTTCTCAATACCCACATGTCTCTTTAAATAACCAATTCATAGAGAAATGGTTCTAAACAACCGGAAACCATAAAATCGAAATCAAATCCAATTTCGTTAAAAATGACAAGTGAACCATGTCATTTTTAACATACATTAAATGTTTTGAAATTGGATAGACTCAGTTCATAGAACAAAATCATAAATCGACAAAGACACTAACTACATTGTGACACCTAGAAAATAGTCTTCGCCAATCGATTTGTTCCCGATTATGTAGGGATCATCCAAACTGTAGACAATCATCAAAATCCTAGAGAGAAGATCCAAAATATAACCTGCGATACTGCACACAAAAGAAATATAATTAAAACACATACAAAAGGAAAATGAAATAAACTAAATAATAAATGAATTAAACCGAATACCTGTTAAGGAAATAACTTGCTTATCAATCTATCATAACTTCAAAACTGAAACCGATAGTAGGTGCACTTCAACCCATTATAAAATCACAGGGGCGTTAAACACCTAAATGTTTACGCCCTTTGCTGGATTCGACGACTGACCCTTAAACTGCATTAATGTGACTTGAGCATTAAGCTCTCGTACTCTCTCTTCATTCTTATTATTTTCATTCTGCAATTTCAGGACCCTACGGATCAATCGATTCTTATGCTTTTTAAGACGCAGCAAAGACTTGCTGTCTAAAACTGCCTTCTCATTCAACTTAAGATTCTCAGCCTCCATAATATCGTGATGAGCCACCATTTCAGTAAATCTTACTTCCATCTTGTGTATCTTGTCCAACAAATAGTTAACAAACAGTGGGTGAATCATCTGCCCATCTTGATAGAAACCAGGTAATTTTGTCTCTACAATCTTCCCTTTAGCTTGAGAATCAATAGCATGATCAACCCGAAGGTCCTTGTCGAACGCAGGAGGACTATCATCTGCAGGGTTTGGGATAAACACGTGTTCAATGCCATGACCAACATCAGACATGACAAAATTCTGTTCCTTGTTGTCTATGACGACTGTTTCAACATCAACGTTCTTGCTTACGGGAGGTTTTACAACACTACCCTTGGCCTTGCTCCTTGTAAACCTACCAAAGACCTTGGCCTTCGGCCTATCGCCTTCCCGATTGCAGGTATCAGTGTTTCGTTTCGGGGTTACAGGAGACAAACCCAAAGACTTCTTCATGCGCTTAGGAGGGAGAGGAGTACCGGGACTATTCACAGGAGGAGGAATAGAGTTATTACAAAAGTCGGGACTCATACGGCCAGAGGGGTTTGACACAGACTTACACACAGGTGAAGCCGAAAATCGACCGGATTCCTGGTGCCTTAAGCATTCTTCCGGACAGTCAAACTGACAGTGACAAAAGGATTAGAAGCCATTAGACTCAATAAACTCATCCCATGCCCTGTTTAACTTTGAAAATTCCCTCTCTATTAACATCCTCACGAAACCGTGGTGAAAAATACTGTGACTAATATGTTTCGGACCCTTTTTAATAGCGGAGGACATTTTAGACAGACTCTGGACTAGGTAATGAGGCAGATTAAGAGAAAATCCAATAAAAATGGACATCAACCATAGATGGTAAACATAGGCTGAAGAGAGATGACCTTCACAGGTCACATACCTGTGGATAAGGTCCAAGACTGGTCGCCACTCCTTAAAGTATCTTCGGGCCACTCCAGTTCTGAACGATACCTCTTGACAGGGATTCTTCAGTAATTTCCTCCATTCAGTTATATCCATTCACTGGTACTTAAACCATAGTTCACCTACCAATGGAAAACCAGTAGCAAGCACAACCGAACGCTTGTCCACTCGAAACTGAAGATCACCTACCTTAACCTGAAAGTCGGCCAAGGACACAACAAACACCCTCATCACTTCAGGGTTTCAATCTGAGAAATTACTAATAAACGGCAACCACCCAACAGCTTCAACCTTGGTTAAAAGGTCAGGGTTTTAATCAAGCAGCTTCATCTTGCAGGGTTCGACTCTCACCACCGGTGCCATGACTAACTGTGCACATGCACGCAACCTCACCCAGAAAAGATACCAAATATCAAAACCCGACAGTGAACTAGAAAGTAAGCACTCAGGGTGGAGACTAAGGAGAGAACCTAAGCAATGGAGCTCAGTACTTTCATAAACCAGCTGCAACATGAATAAACACAGCCGATAACCCTGAAACTTTAGCATGAAGGGGAATGATAACACAGTAAGGAAATCAAAATAAGAAACGATGGCAAACAACTCCAGATCGAATTGATCTTGCCATTATTTACCTCGGGATATTGACGTAAGACCACTCATTGCACAGACTACAGGTGTTGACCGATCATGGAGCCACGACATCACATAGGTACTCAGAATTGAATGTGACTGACAGAACTGAGTACTCGCGCAATGATGCCATATCAATTTCACAGCAGGTATATCAGAATTGGAGGCAACGACATAAATTAAGCTAATGTTAAACAATAATCCTATGTCACCCTTACTGTAGATTTGATTTAACCTTCGAAGGTGGCGAGCCATGCAACATAATAAAAATGATCAAATGAAAACCAAGCTTTGCAACATAGACCATGTTATAGCAATCAACATTAAACAGTTATGGTGATATTGATTATGGTTTGGAATCTGAGAGGTAAACTTAGGACATGGCATGTTTGTATAAAATATTAGTCCTTTGATACTCCAGGACCTTGCCACACTTACATTGAACCAACCATGCATACCCATAAATTCACATCCAAATGAAGCCTATGATAATGTGCCGACCCATACTGTGACCAATCATCCAATTTCGCAACCTTATGAATATCTATAATAATAAAACCAAATAGCAAAATCAAGTGATAACTGTTTAAATAATATTTCAAGATTAGGTTATGAGAAAAAGATATGGAAATTATTAATACTCATCCCTTGATTGTTAATGTAAATATATCCAAAATAATAACTTGATAATGGTGATTTTGTCAACTAATCTATAGTTTGCAAAGGTTGCTTAACCAAAACATAGAATTTTACTGATTCAGTAGCTCACAGAATGTTATCATTTCAGTAGCTGGTGATTCATTCGAGTCTGTCCTGAGAAATTGGAACATTTCATCAAACAAAATAGGATTTTGTTCGATGAAATATGTATTTTGTAAGGCTGTTGAGCAGGGGCACAACAGATGGCGACTGGCTGGGCGGAACAGTTATCTCTGTTTCTTAACCTGAAATCATGCAGTCAAAGAAATTAGATCCTTTATTTATGCCCTTATACAGACATGAATATTTTACCATCTTAAACAGATTCAGGCATCTCACATTTCTAAAAATTACCACAAATTTACAGCCTTAATTATTTATTTGATGAAGATCGAGTTTCTAACAAAAATCAGTCCAAAAGAAGTAAAACAATAAATGGCTTGGTTTTAAAGAATGAAATCCCAATACCATAAGCATGGCCCTGCTGCTAGCAGGCGTCTATAGCCTCGACAGGGTTGCTTCAAAGCCCAAAGAATGCCAGTATCCCATCTGCTAGTTATAAATATACAATTCTGGTTAGGTTGAGTTGTTAACATTGATTTCCATTTTAATTTTAGTACTCCTGAAGGCCATGGTTCTGGCTTGGTAACTAGATAGTAACCATGTCAGTCACCAATCTGTACCACAGTAAATAAACCGGCTCGTAATGAGACCTTTTATCCCTTAGTGTTTTTTTTTGCAAGGGCCATTTCCCAGGCTTGGTAACCAGAAACGACAATGTTACTGAATGCAAACCTATGATCCTAAGCAGACTGGCTCATTATGAGACCCTCTGTCCTTCAGACTATTTTAAAGAATATTCATCTCCAACCATTGCCAGAATGTAGTAATGATTAATCTGCAGTGAGATTATTTTAGTAGATGGGGAGGCAGAACTAATTCTCTTTACGAGAAGGGATGGCGTAAAAGATTTAAAAGATAACCTTGCCAGGTCCTGCCTTAATCCTTTTGGGAAAAATCTTTGCCAAGACTCATATTATTGATTAATATTAACATGATTCAAGAATTTCTGGTAAAATCTAGAAAGATGGAAACCTGTTCATTGTTCAAGACATAAAATAGTATTACAATTTTCAGGATAGTAAGATCTTTGTGCATGATTTGCAGATCAATCACAGAACTTGATAAAACAACATCAGCTTGAAGTTTGATAAATTAATCAGACTCAAAATGTGCAAATAAAACAACAAATAAATATGAGAAAATATCCAAAGCAAACAAATCAAATAAACTCACTAACCAATTCCACAACCAAGCACACCACACCAGATATGTACAGGATAATCCCTTGAGGGGGATTAGCAAAAGTATTTCTTAATCAAATGACCATTCACTGGAAGGTTGTCAATTTCACCCTCCAATGTCTGCAACTTGAAAGTTCTAGGACCAAGTTTTTCTGTAATAATAAATGGTCCCAGCCACAGGCATTGGAACTTCGTATGTTTTCCTTTGTCTTCGTGCTCCTTGTCCCATTTCAGAACTAGGTCACCTACTTCCAAATCCCGACTGGATGATTTCCTGAGATCAAACTAGCACTTCACGGTCTGTTGGTGTTTGTCAAACTTTTTCCTATCCAACTCTCTATCTTCCTCCAGTTTATGCAAGGTGTTAATTCGATGCTCCATGGAAGAACATGGTGTCTCTTGTACTAACTGGGAGAGCTGTAAAGAGGGTAAAAATAAATGAGAAGGAAAAATAGCTTCCATGCCATATGCAAGGAAAAAGGGAGAGTTTCCTATGGCAGCTTTGGGAGTCACTCTGTCAGCCCACAAGGCATTCGATAAGGCGTTGTGCCAATTCCTATGATGATTAATCCCCGTGCGTTTCAGAATTTTGATTAAATTTTTATTTGAAGATTCAGCTAACCTGTTACCCTCGGGATAATAATTAGCTGAATATTTTAACTTTATGCCCTTTTCCAATGCATATTCCGTTAACTTTACAGAAGAAAAGTAAGTTGCATTGTCAAAAACCAAATATTCAGGAACCCCAAATCTGGTGATAATAAAAGAATCAAGGAATAATATCACCTATTCTGAATTAACCACTCGCAAGGGGATGGCTTCAACCCATCTAGTGAAATAATCTGTGGCTGTCAAAATGTACTTATGCTACTGTGAAGAAGCTAGTGTGATTGGACCGACAATATCCAGACCCCATTGCTGGAATGGGACTTCAATAATAACTGGCTGGAGGGGTAATGCTGCTTTCTTCAGCCTGCCTCCTGCTCTCTGACACTCCTGACACTTTCTAGCAACGGCATATGCATCTTTGAACAACGTAGGCCAGTAGTAACCAGATTTGAGTAATTTATGTGTAGTGGTTTCTCCGCCAAAGTGTCCCCCGGCTGGTCCTATGTGTAGTTGAGACAACACATTATCAGCCTCATTTCTTTCTAAACAACAAAGGAGGATTCCTTCAAAATTCTTTCTAAACAAAATGTTATCAATCAGCTGATAAGGGGCAGATCTCAATCTCAAAGCCCTTTTATTAAGTGGGTCTAAATGTTCAGGAGCATTCCCATGCAATAGAAAAAACTTAATATCATTATACCAAGAATCAGGAGGAGTGGAGATCGGAAAAACTTCCCTTTCAAACAAAGAAGGTTCACCAAAGAAGTGCAGATCAGATTCAGAATTGTCCGAAGATCCAGCTGCTAGCTTACAAAGTCCTTGTCCCCTGACAATCTTTAAAGGATTGATTTCCAGGTCATATTCCTGAAGTGCTATAACCCAATGGGATCGCTTTTCACCCAGGTCCTTTTGTACCAAAATATTTCTAACTGCGGAATATGGCACAATGACCTTGGTATGAGACTTCAGCAAATAGGGTCGGAAATGTTTGACAGACTTAAAAACAAGGAATGCTTGTTTGTCCACTTCTGGGTAATTCAGTTCTGCACCATTCAAACCAGAACTCATAAAAGCAATGGGAGCTTCATTATTTTCCTGATTTTTCTGTGTTAGAACAGCAGCATATGATGAATCAGAAGCAAACGTGTACAAAATAAATGGCTTAGAAAAATCTGGGCTTGTTAAGGTGGGAGCTTCAACAATAGCTTTTAAGATGTCATGAAAAGATTGCTTCTCTTTAGTAGACCATTTAAATTCAGCATCTTTCTTAATCATTTTCTGGAGCGACCTAACAATTTCGGTGAACCCAGGAATAAATCTAGAAACAAAATTTATCTTCCCAAGAAATGACTGCATAGATTTCTTTGAGTGAGGCATAGAAATTTGAGATATAGCATGTGCACGTTCTGGGTCAATATTGATACCTTGTTTAGAAACAACGAAACCCAGTAACTTACCTTCTGTAACTGGAAAGATGGATTTCTTAGGATTTAGAGAAATCCCATATTTCCTACAATGCTCAAAAACTCTCCTGAGATGAGTTAAATGATCAGCTCTATTCTTTGAAAAGACAGTAATATCATAAAGATAAATAACGACAAACTTACCGATCAGACCTCTAAATGCGATATCCATTTCCCTTTGAAACATTGCTCCGGCATTAATTAAACCAAATGGCATTTTCCTATAGGCATAAGTTCCCCAAGGGGTCCTTAAGGTTGTTTTCAACTAATTTTCTCTGGATACTAACACTTGGTTGTATCCGAAAAAGCCATCAAGAAGTGAAAACATTTCAGATCCAGAGACCTGTTGCAAGATTTTATCCATTGGAGGAACAGGATAATTGTCCTTATCTGAAACCTTATTCAGATTTTGGAAATCAATGCATAACCTGATATCACCATTTTTCTTTCTGATGGGGACAATATTTGCCACCCACTGTGCATGCCATACCGGAAAAATTATTCTGGTGGCAAGGAGTTTATTCAGCTCCTTCTTGACAGTTGGTTCTAGGCTAGGATGCATTTTCCTCAATTTCTGTTTAAAGGGTTTAGCCTCTTGTTTCATGGGAATGACATGTTGCATTATATTGGGATCGAATGTCTTCAGATCGTCATACGTCCATGCAAAAAAAAATTTAAACTCACTGAAGAGTCGTATGAAGGCTGTCTTTTCCTGGGGAGTACACATACTACCCAGATTGACACATTGAGGGTCATGTTCAGTGCCAGATTTACAATTTCAGATTGCATAATGGAGCTGTTGGTTTTACAGTTCCTTGCAGCTTTAAATTTATCCTTCAAGTCATAGAATTTCTCAAGTTTGATTACAGATATGGGAAGGGTACTAACCTGATTGAGAGATTCTTGAATTGAACAAGGCTTATGAATTACCGCAAAATTGTACAGATCCTCATCGTGAGTCATTTCGTCAATGACCACATCTTTAAAAGTATCCTTCAAATTCAGAAAATCGATCAACTGCTCGTCGTTGTTGAAGACTCTCCAATTTGCGATGTTGTCAGGTATGGAAGGTCTGAAAAGCAATTCAACTGAAAAATAATCAGCAAGCATTCCTTCAGATGGAATTAACCGTGAAGCAACATTAGCTAAAAGATCAGCTTCCTGATTTAGATAATGAGGGATAGAACATATGTTAAAGGATTCAAATGATAGTAATAGATTCCATACCTCTTCCTGATAATTCCTCAGATGCCCAACAATGCAATGTATAGTGTTACGTACCTGTCTAACGATAATCTCACAGTCACCTAACACTACCAAAGCTTTGGCTCCCAAGTCAATTGATTTTTTCAAACCTTGAATTAGAGCTTCGTATTCAACCACATTATTGGTGCAATAGAATTCTAACCTGCAAGCAATGAAATACCTTTTCCCATAGGGATCTATCAGCAAGCAACCTGCACCAGCCCCTTATTTTGACTTAGATCCGTCAAAGTATAGAGACCAGAGACTATTGTTCAGATCTAAATGTACCGTGTTTGGAACTGGAATCTCTTCCGGAACTTGAGTAAAATGGAATACTTCAGACTGTTGTACTGAGTTTTGAACTGGTGAAGTTTCAGCTTCAAAATTCCCAAAGAAGGAATCAGTCATGTAATTGCCCATTATGGTATCATTAAATAGCACCAGCTCATTAGAGTCATCCAATTCGGTGACTGTGTGCTTCATATACCATTCTTGATCAATTCTGATTTTTTTTGGATGACAATTATGAGATATCCATAAATGTGACCAGTCTGTCGCAAAATATCCTTTCAATTTTTCAGACCAATCTCTGCTAAGAAATAGGCCATATGCTTCTGGGATATCTGCAACAATTATATCAATGATAAAATGGACTTGAGGGTTTGAACCTAACCTTATCAACACACCATTCAACTTTCCTATCACTTTCACGTTTGATCGACCAAGCTCCACGATGCTTGTATCACAGGGCACAGGGACTGCATTAAGTTTTTTGCACACAGATTATGGCATGACATTCTTCGAAGCCCCTAAGTCTATCATACAATTGTGCACTTTACGATTGCAGATTTCAAACGTAAGTAGAAAAGGATGAGTTGAGGAATCATATTTCTTGCCTATAGACGAGGCATTGACTAAAGAATTTCCTGAGTTATCTTTAGTATTAGCAGAACTGTTTTGATTGGACGAGGTTTTGGCAATTTTACTTGGATTTACCCCTTGCATCATCTTATCTCAAATCACAGGTAGCTTGAGGAGTTCATAGATAGAGATGTTAGCTCTGGTTTTCTTTAAATCTTCAACCAGATCATATTCTAAATCAAGGGAGGGTGCAGATTTAATATTTGCAGGTTGAGTTTTTGTTTGAACAGCTGAGCTATTATCTGTAGCAGTTGTAGAAGGTTCCCATGAGGGCTGATCTTTCTTGCTTATAGTGTTGTATTGATGCTTATTTACATTGACAACACCCACATCTTCGTCATCAGTCAATTCTGTGGTGTCCTAGAAGTGACTGATAACTTGAGGAGGTTTGTCTTCTGTGTCATTATCTTTTTCTTGGGTATCTTCAGAACTCTGTCCTGAAGATTGAGCATCGCTTTCAGCTGATGTTTCTAGACCTGAAACTAATAATTTGAGGAAACTATTAATTTCATCAACACTATTAGCTTCAAAAGGTGGAGTCTATTTTGCAGCTATATTTGGGAATGGCCTTCTGAAAGGTTGTCTAGGTGGTTCTTTATAAGGATTGTTTTCAGAAGTGCCTTTCTTTAAATCAATGATTTCATTGGACAGCTTTTTAATAACTCTTTGGAGGCTGTCTAAGTCTAGTGAATCCTTGCCCTTTTTCTCAGGGTTTGCGTTCTTGGTAGTACTATCATTCTTCTTACGAGAAGAAGATGCAGAATCAGTATCTACCCCAAGGTTTGTCTTTATGGCAGACATGTCTATTTCAACCTTAATTGCTTCTTCAAAGTTTTCAGCAAGTGTAAGTTTGGCTGCTCTTCTAGCAAACATGGCCATTGACACAGGCAGGGTTGAAGTGTAAAACTCAATAGTGACATCCTCAGCCGGCCTCGAGGTAGCAGGAATTATGTTTCTTAGAGTTAGGAATCGCTGGTTAAAATCTTTTACCTTTTCCTTGGTTTCCATGCGAATTCTAGACAATTCTAACACCAAGGCAGTTGGAGTCTTGTCATCTCCGAACTTGTTCATAAAAGCCAGATCGAATTTGTTCCAACTGGTTATAGAACCAGCCGTAAGTGAAAAATACCATGTCGAAGCTTTACCCTCAAATGTATAAGGGAAAATTCGACAGACTACATCTTCATGTTCAACATCCAAGAGCCAAATTGCTAGCATAAAATTCTTAACATGATCTTCCGCTGGCTCTTTCTACTCAGGATTGAACTTGGGTAACAACTTCTCAGGATGCTTAGGTAAAGGGTGTTAATTGCCTGGGACAGCCACTGCATCCTGAGCTCACCATGGCATGTTAGCGTTAGGGTTTGGGGGGTTTACACCTGCCATGTTCCTTGGAGTTGGAGGTGGTGAAGGTGGTGTTTGAGGAATACGAGGGGGTGAATGAGGTGGAGATGGTGGTTGACCAGACCCTCCTGAAGAAGATGAAGGCTGATTGGCGCCTGTCAGAAACTGTTGTATCTCAGGATCAGGAAAGGTACCTACAGGTTGTTCCTATTCTTTCAACGCAGGTTTAGTATGATGAGCAGGAGGACGTGTGATCTGCGGGAGAGGTAATTCAGTGGGTTGGTGTCCGGTGAGACTCGAATAATCCCTAGTCAAAATCCTACGAGATTCATTTATGGCCTGTTCGAACTGGTCAAGTTCTTTAGGTTGGTGAGTACTGCTAGAGTTGAATTGGGAGATAAGGTTTCGAACAGATTCGTTCAGTGGGGCCTCACTCAATCGTGATGACCGGAGAGAACGCAGCTGTGATGATGACTTTATTTGAGGGGTGATAGGCTGATTGATTTTGTTAACAGGATTGTTTTCATCAGCCATTTACTTAAGCTGGCCCTCCTTCTAGTGCCATTGTTGACGGGCCGAATAGGCACAAGAGTCAACCGAGGAACAACCCGATCCAAGAGTTTTCGAGATGCTCTGAGTCGTTTAAATAGCTATTCCTGACGAGAATAAGGCCCCGTTGCCTTTCCTAAAGTTATTCCCCACTACAGGAGAGGATTAAAACTAATACTACAGTTTGTTAATAAGATCTATACCTATGACTACACAATTTAATTAATGTTATATATTACAAGAGCAATATGTCAAATTGAATCTACTTCAAGCAGTTGATCTAAAATATAGGAATAAAAATAAACTGAATATTAACAGAGTTGATATTCTACAGAGATATATTATAAACACTTGAACATTAATTACAGGAAAATGATCCGAATGTAATATAAATATAAAGGTCTAATTCAAAGGGTTTCTAATAAAATAATTAAAAGGAAACGACTACTCTACTCTAAGTCTTATCTTGATCAGGAGCGTTAAACATATTAACCTGAAATCAAATCTTCCAATGAGACTACTACATTAATAATCTTGAAAGTATTCAAAAGAAATTCAGAAATTGAACAAGATCATGCAATAGACACATATATCACATATGAAGTGATGTCAATCATCAATTTTACAACATGACATGCATCAGCAAATCGAAGTCAGCATATGTTGATAATTATACATAATATATTTGCATAATATCATTAAAGAGATCATGACAAACATTAATAATATGGGGAAAATAACAAGACCAATCGATACAATAAACACATATGCGAAGTAAAAATACTGTAAACATATATAAGTATCACCAGTTTAAAATACTGTAGCTGCTGACAGCAAACTGCCATAAGTCACAGGAAAAATAAAATAGTGGTCTTGTGTCCTTCTTTCCCAAAACTATCGACCCCCCTTCTCAATACCCACATGTCTCTTTAAATAACCAATTCATAGAGAAATGGTTCTAAACAAATGGAAACCATAAAATTGAAATCAAATCCAATTTCGTTAAAAATGACAAGTGAAACATGTCATTTTTAATATACATTAAATGTTTTGAAATTGGATAGACTCAGTTCATAGCACAAAATCATAAAATCGACAAAGACACTAACTAAATTGTGACACCTGGAAAATAGTCTTCGCCAATCGATTTGTTCCCGATTATGTAGGGATCATCCAGACCGTAGACAATCATCAAGATCCGAGAGAGAAGATCCCAAATATCACCTACGATACTGCACACAAAAGAAATATAATTAAAACACATACAAAAGGAAAATGCAATAAACTAAATAATAAATGTATTAAACTGAATACCTATTAAGGAAATAACTTGCTTATCAATCTATCATAACTTCAAAATTGAAACCGATAGTAGGTGCACTTCAACCCATTATAAACTCACAGGGGCGTTAAACACCTGAATGTTTACGCCCTTTGTTGGATTCGATGACTGACCCTTAAACTGCATTAATGTGACTTGAGCATTGAGCTCCCGTACTCTCTCTTCATTCTTATTATTTTCGTTCTACAATTTCAGGACCCTACGGATCAACTGATTCTTATGCTTTTAAGACGCAGCAAAGACTTGCTGTCTAAAACTGCCTTCTCATTCAACTTAAGATTCTCAGCCTGCATAATATCGCGATGAGCTACCATTTCAGTAACTCTTACTTCCATCTTGTGTATCTTGTCCAACAAACAATTAACAAACAGTGGGTGAATCATATGCCAATCTTGATAGAAACCAGGTAAGTTTGTCTCTACAGTCTTCCCTTTAGCTTGAGGATCAATAGCAGGATCAACCCGAAGGTCCTTTTCGAACGCAGGAGGACTATCATCTGTAGGGTTCGGGATAAACACGTGTTCAATGCCACGACCAGCATCAGACATGACAGGATTCTGTTCCTCATCGTCTATGATGACTGTTTCAACATCAACGTTCTTGCTTACAGGAGGTTTTACAACACTACCCTTGGCCTTGCTCCTTGTAAACCTACCAAAGACCTTGGCCTTCGGCCTATCGCCTTCCCGATTGCAGGTATCAATGTTTCATTTTAGGGTTACAGGAGACAAACCCGAAGACTTCTTCATTGGATTAGGAGGGAGAGGATTACCAGGACTGTTCACAGGAGGAGGAATAGAGTTATTACAAACGTCGGGGCTCATACGGCCAGAAGGGTTCGACACAGACTTACACACTGGTGAAGTTGAAACTCGACCGGATTCCTGGTGCCTTAAACATTCTTCCGGATAGTCAAACTGACAGTGACAAAAGGCTGAGAAGCCATTAGACTCAATAAACTCATCCCATGACCTGTTTAACTTTGACAATTCCCTCTCTATTAACATCCTCACCAAACCGTGGTGAAAAAGACTGTGACTAATCTGTTTCGAACCCTTTTTAATATCGGAGGACATTTTAGACAGACTCTGGACTAGGTAATGAGGCAGATTCAGAGAAAATCCAATAAAAATGGACATCAACCGCAGATGGTAAACATGGGCTGAAGAGAGACGACCTTCACAGGTCACATACCTATGGATAAGGTCCAATACTGGTCGCCACTCCTTCTTAAAGTATCTCCGGGCCACTCCAGTTCTAAACGATACCTCTTGATAGGGATTCTTTAGTAATTTCCTCCATTCAGTTATATCCATTCGATGGTACTTAAACCATCATTCACCTACCAATGGAAAACCAATAGCAAGCGCAACCGAACGCTCGTCCACTCGAAACTGAAGATCACCTACCTTAACCTGAAAGTCGGCCAAAGACACAGCAAACACCCTCGTCACTTTAGGGTTTTAATCTGAGAACTTACTGATAAACGGAAACCACCCGACAGCTTCGACCTTGGTTAAAAGGTAAGGGTTTGAATCAAGCATCTTCATCTCGCAGGGTTCGACTCTCACCACCGGCGCCATGACTAACTGTGCACATGCACGCAACCTCACCCAGAAGAGATACCAAAGATCAAAACTCGACAGCGAACTAGAAAGCAAGCACTCAGGGTGCAGACCGAGAAGAGAACCTAAGAAATGGATCCCAGTACTTTCATAAACCAGCTGCAACATGAATAAACACAGCCGATAACCCTGAAAATTCGGCATGAAGGGGAATGATAACACAGTAAGGCAATCAAAATAAGAAACAATGGCAAACAACTCTAGATCGAACTGATCTTGCCATTATTTACCCCAGGCTATTGACGTAAGACCACTCATTGCACAGACTACAGGTGTTGACCGATCATGGAGCCACGACATCACACAGGTACTCAGAATTGAATGTGACTGACAGAACTAAGTACCCGCGCAATGATGCCATATCAATTTCACAGCAAATATATCGGAATTGGAGGCGACGACATAAATTAAACTGATGTTAAACGATAATCCTATGTCACCCTTACCGTAGATTTGATTTAACCTTCGAAGGTGGCGAGCCATGCAACATAATAAAAATGATCAAATCAAAACCAAGCTTTGCAATATAGACCATGTTATAGCAATCAACATTAAACATCTATGGTGATATTGATTATGGTTTGGAATCTGAGAGGTAAACTTAGGATATGGCATGTTTGTATAAAATATTAGTCCTTTGATACTCCAGGACCTTGCCACACTTACATTGAACCAACCATGCATACCCATAAATTCACATCCAAATGAAGCCTATGATAATGTGCCAACCCATACTGTGACCAATCATCCAATTTCGCAACCTTATCAATATCTATAATAATAAAACCAAAGAGAAAAATCAAGTGATAAATGTTTAGATAAGATTTCAAGATTAGGTTATGAGAAAAAGATATGGAAATTATTAATACTCATCCCTTTATTGTTAATGTAAATCTATCCAAAATAATAACTTGATAATGGTGATTTTGTCAACTAATCTATAGTTTGCAAAGGTTGCTTAACCAAAACATAGAATTTTATTGATTCAGTAGCTCACAGAATGTTATCATTTCAATAGCTGGTGATTCATTTGAGTCTGTCCTGAGAAATTGGAACATTTCATCCAACAAAATAGGATTTTGTTTGATGAAATATGTATTTTGTAATGCTATTGAGTAGGGGCACAATAGGGCTATATGGCTGAAACGCAATGTCAGGGGAGTCGGCATAAAGCTCAATAAGGCATGCAAAGCTCATGATAATGCATTCACAACTTGACATAAGGGAAGTCCCGGGGGAAACATGCCAGCATAAGATCAAGAGGAGTATGAGGCTCTTGCAAAATGTCATGGAAGTACTATACAATGGACTCCCACACCCTAAAGGAGAAAACGTCGGCATGGGAACCAAATGAAAATAAGGTGCTAACTAGGGTACCCATGTAAGGTGAAGCTCTACCACTCATATCATGCCACTTCTAAAGCAGCAAGAAGGTTCTGTGACATAATAGAGTGGGTTCGTACCTAAGGTCATGGTGACATGGTCATAAGGTCATGCAAAATGAAAACGGTGGTGAACCTAACCTATAGGCCAGTGTAGACGTTATACCTGAGATCAGTACGAATGGGTCAATCCAAAGGCTGAAACGACACTGAAAATGGTCTTCTACATCACACATTATGTCAGAAATGGTCCAAAACGGTTAGAAACTGTCAAAACTATAGGAAAGGGGGTAAAAAATTTCAAATATTTGAATTTTTTTCTATAAATAGTAAAAAATATAAATCATTTGAAACTTTTACCCATTGGAGCTCTGATATTCAACTGCAAATTCCAGGAGATCCATCCGGCGGAATTCACAACCGTTTCTTCCAGGTAGTTACTCATACTCTCCTCATGCATTTCAATATAATTTTTGTTGATATTCATGGTAAAATGAGGTAGTTTAGGCCATCTCTACATGAGCGCTGCGGCCCACGCGGGTATCGAATCTTTTTCTGTGTATAGGGCTGGCTATATGCGGAAAAGAGGCTGGAAACTATGTACATACACGACTGTTTGCAAAACAGTCACGTATGACACCGCGCAAGTAAATTTACAAGAATCTAATGGACAAATTGGCAATTTCTCATGCAGGATGGTGCTAGAATGGAGAGAGCGCGAGCATGGTCAAGTAGAGGAATATGTAAGGGCTGATGTGATGGCTCAACAAGCTCTAAGAATATGTGGACTCTACAATTTTTGGTGCCTTGGTGCCTTGAGGGCCAAACCAAGACTGCTAGAGATGCTGGTAAACTATTGGGATCCAGACTCAGAGTCCTTCAAGATAGATGGGATGTCTCTCACTATAGAGGTGGAAGACATATACTTCATCATAGGTCTATCTAGACGAGGGGAGGTGGTGAACCTTCATTCCCAAGGTGGGCCAGGAAGTGGGCTTACTATCGATGAGTACGTAGCTATGTACTGCTACCTATATACTGAGAAGGTGGGGAGTCAAGTCCCTACCAATGCTATACAGATATTGGGCCTAAAGGCCATACTACTGACGCTGGGCAGGATAGCAGGCTTAGCCTCACTCCATCAGGCCTCACAGCCACTGATGTTCTATGCGATGGAGTGTATGAGACCGACCATATACGACTGGAGTACTACCGTACTGAGCAACATGAAACACCAGCTCAGTGAGTGTAAGGAAAGCAGGATACAGAACTTTGGGTTTAGCAACATATTGAGCACGTTTTTCTTCAAGCATGTTCTAGGATTGATCCCTAGAGTGGATGTTCCTCTCCACGGGGTTCAAGATCCGGCCCAACGACGTTGGGAAGATGCTATGCACAGACTGGGGGCTGGTAGGGTGGCCAACCCATATCCATCTGACTTCTTTCCATGGTGGTGACAACAGATTGTTGCCATAGATGACTACCCCTATGGAGGGATAGATTTCCGGGGGGATCCGGACATGCCATTACCACCAGGATTGCCATACGGAGAGATAGGTACCGAATCTCGACTCTCACTTTTTTTAAAGTTTTTTGAGTTATTTCATTTTTTTTGTATTTTCTTGATTATAAGGAATTAAAAAGACATGTTTTTGCATGACAACACATAGTGACATCTACCATTCATGTGCAGATGTAGGACCATGACGACCAGAGGGCTTCCCACGTCATAGACGGAGGGGAAGAGGGGATGACATCATAGGTGCGGATGCGGAGCGAACGCTCCAGAACATTCATACCAACTTTGTGCGACTGACTCACAGGGTTCCCATGGGGCAAGTCGAGGACTTTTCTGAGGCCATGCAGCGATAGGTGGTGGGTGTTCCACGCACACGGGTGCATTTATTTCGGCGGCTAGCTAGAGCCTTAGTGATGTATCATTATCACAACCCTCCCCCTCCACAGGATTAGACACCTGGGAGTGCATATGTTTTGTACGACTGTGTATTATATGATGCAACCTTTGAAAGCTCCACTTTTGTATATGACACTATGTATTACCACATTTTTTATATATATAAAAAGTTTTATGGTGATCGATTTATTTATTTACATGTGTAAAAATGTTTGTGATTAATTTATTATGAATGAAACAAATGCCAATCTAACACGTAATTAGCATATGAGTCAGCAACTTGATTATCATTTCTTGGAATGTGTATATATGTAATACTGTCAAATTGTCATTCTAACAATCTCACACGTAAGAATATTCTCAATAACGTCGGATCTCTAACATGGTACAAACCATTGAGCTGTGACACTACTAACTCCGAATCAAGACGTACCTCAAGAGATAGAACGCCATGTGAAATGGCATCCCGTAGAAGCTCGATAACGGCACTATATTCAGAAACATTGTTGGAAGATGGCCGTAGACATACACCTCCTGAAGACAGTACCTGACCCATAGGAGTATAAATCACCCAAGCAGCAGAGGCTGAGTGCTGAGTGTGACGGCTTGCACCATCCGCAAATCCTATGTAGGTGGAAGATTCCATTGACATCTGCCAAAAGAAAAGAAAACTAATCACAAACCCGATCACGATAAGAAAAATACATAACTATGCAAATTTGTACATCAATATACAACAAGCAGCCTTGGCTAAAGATCATGCATAGTATTGTTTGAGATAGAGCCCATTTCTAGGCTCCACCAAAGCTGTGCCTTTGTAATCAACTAACTCATAGGCACCCTTCTCTAAGACACGCTTGACCATGTAAGGACCACGCCACATAGGATTAAATTTCCCTGCCCCAAGGGTTATTTCGATTGATCCCACAAAAGGACCAAGTCTCCTTCACTAAACACTCTTGGACGGACAGAATTGTCATATTGGACCTTAACGTGATGCTTATTAACTTCTAGAGCCACCGAGGCATCTCGACGCTGCTCATCAAGTTTCTCAAGGTGGACCAAACGCTCCTCCAAAGGTGAAGTGTCTGGTAAGAGTTCCACAGCTAGCTTCAACGAAGGAATCTCACATTCAACCGTCAATATCGACTCCACTCCATGCACAAGCTAATATGGATAAAAATGAGTGGCAGTCTTAACCGCGGTTCGATATGCCCACAGAGTAGGGTATAACATAATATGCCAATTCATCTTGCTTTGTGCAATGGTTCGTTGGAGAATGGACTTAAGTGATTTATCACTGCTTCTACCTGTCCATTCGCTTGGGGGTAGTAAGAAGAGGAGTGCTCTTTCTTATACCCTAACTTGGATGCCAATTCTTCCATCATACGGTTATGAAAGTGCGAGCCATGGTCAGTGACAAGCTCTTTCGGAATCTCGAACCGAGTAATGATTTGGTTGAATATGAAGTGAGCGGCTGTCTCACCATCATATTTTATTGTAGGCATTGCCTCAGCCCATTTCGTGAAATAATCCATAGCCACTATAATATGATGGTGCCCCTCAGCCGAAGCTGGGCCGCAATCCATAAAATCGATCCCCCACTTGGTGAAGGGACTGGCGGTGATAATGGGATGTAACAGGGCAGGCTTCGAGCACATATTTCATGCAAACACCTGGCAAGGGTGGCACCTCTTGACCGCATCAACACAATCTTTAAAGATAGACGACCAGAAATAACCCGCTCTCAAAAACATTTGAGCTGTAGAAAGCACAGATAAATGACCACCACATGCCCCTCCATGGAAATCATTTAGCACAACCTCAGCCTCTTCATGAGTTAAACAACGTCTTAAAATGGAATCTACCCCACGGCGGTACAAAGTATTGTCCACTATAAGGTAGTTCTTAGAGACGTGACGTAATCATCATCGTTCATCTCGCGAGAGGTGAGTAGGGGTCCTCTGTGTTTGTAGATATACTATGATATCTCCATACCATGGGTCAGATGTTGAGATTAAGAAGATGTGTTCATCGACAAACGTGTCTTCACAAACCGACTCCTCAGCCTCGCTTGGGAAATCCGATATAAGATTTGCAAAAATTAACGACTTTTTCAACTTTGCCGAAACAAATTCGAGATCGAATTCTTGTAGGATGACAATCCATTTATTATACTTTCCCCCAATCATCCTTCATGTGAGGACGAACTGAAACAGATTGACATGGGCCACAACCAAGGTCTGACGAAGGAGAATATAATGTCTCAAACGTTGAACCGCATGTACGGTCGCTAAAGAAAGATTCTCGACATGAGAATAACGAATCTTTGCGTCAATAAGGTTTCAGCTCAAATAATATATGACATGCTCCTGGAGCTCCTCATCCTCCTGAACCAATACCATACCAATCATCTCTAAAGACATGACCACATATAATAGGAAATCACGGCTATAATCCAGAGGACTAATCACCGGGGCCGATGCTAGGGATCGCTTAAGTGCATCGAAGGACTCCTCAGCTCGCTCATCCCATTCAAAGAGAGTATCCTTCTTCAAGAGACGCATGAAGCCTCTAGTCAAATTGGAAAAATTGACCAAAAATCTTCGCAAGAAGTTTTCCATACCCTGCAAACACTGAAGATGACGAATATTCTTCGGGGGAGACAACTGAAGTATTGCCTCAACCTTTAAGGGATTGACTCTTATGCCCTCCTTTGAAACGATGAATCCTAATAAAAAACCTGACTTTACGCAAAAGATGCACTCATGAGGATTTAATCGAACCGAATAGTGGCGGCATCTTTCGAAAACCAATCTCAAGTGATACGAATGACGCATTCTCATACGAGAATGAGCAGCGAGGTCATCCAAAAATACTTCAATAATAGACTTGAGATCGTGGAAAATCAAGGTCATTTCCCGCTGAAATGTAGCTCCGGTGTTTTTAAGGCCGAAAGGCATTTTTCGATATGCAAATGTTCCCCAAGGACAAATAAATGCATTCTTGTGTTGGTCCGCAGGTTTAATCTGGATCTGATTATACCTGGAAAAGCCGTCCATAAAGGAGAACACCTCGCTACCCGCACACTCATCCAAAATCTGATCTATAAATGGTGTGGGGAAGTTATCCTTAGGACAGGTACGATTTAAATCGTGGAAATCGGTACATATTCGGATCTCTCCCTGCTTCTTATCCACCGGAACGGGGTTTGAAACCCACTCTGTCAAGGGAATGGGATAGATGAAACTGGCTTTCAACATCTTCTCTATCTATGCCTTAATGGCGGGTGCTTTCCTAGGATTCACGGCGCGTAAACGTTGTCGAACAGGCTTAGCGTTGGGGTAAGTCTTAATCTCATGTTCGACAACCCGAGGGTCAATACCTGGCATCTCATCATAATACCAAGCAAAAATATCACGGAATTCATTGAATAGCTCGGTATATTTGAGAATCTCATCCTGGTAACAATCCACCCCAATATAGACATTCTCGATGGTGCCAGGATTTCGAGAGATGTTGATATAAATCGTGGAAGATATGTTCGCCATGTTCCCATCAGCCATCTGACTAGGAGAGCTTAATGGAATCATGGTACTACCAAATCTCTGACTAAGAATCGCCCTATAATCCTCATGCTCCAAACGGTCAAGCAGTGGAAGGAAATATGATCTATGATGAAGTTCCTCCCATGGAGGCTCAACACCTGACATAGCCTCGATGAACGCTTCATCTGAAGGGAAAACCATATCCAGGCAGTCGTGGGCATGAGAAGACTGTACTACCCATGCGGGCAGCACATAGGGGTCTTCCTCTTCTGCCCGCGAAGAGGAGGAACAAGGCTCTGCAACATCCATAATATTGGCTTGATAAGCTATCATGGTTGCAGGAAGCGGCACGTTGGTCTCAACAGGCTCACGCGAAATACTCAGTGTAGGAAGAATCCAAGGATCTTCCATATGAGTCATGCGAAAAGACACTGAGGTCATAGAAGACGAAGCCTTATCGGAACTAGATCCTATAATGAGGATCAACATAGGACAACTAAATCTTCCCATAAGGGATGGATACATGCCTACACCCACACTCTCAGTTGCCGGCTGAGAGTGCTCAACGACTGGAACCGAAGTTCCCGAGGATGCAGTAACAGGGGAATTCTTGAATGTCATTTGATCAATCGTTACAATCTTCCCATTATGAGGAAAGCATACAATGTGAAACACGGAAGAAGAAACGGCTTGCATACTATACATATAGTTCTGACCCAGCAAGAGATTGTAGTCGAGGGGTGCATCAACCACCTCAACCTCTATCGCAATGGTCTTACCTCCCAAATGGACTTTAAGGGAAGGAATGATGCCGTGTGGCCTAAAAGATCTCCCATCAAAAGCAGTTAACATAGTCGTTGATTTTGACAACTCAGGAGAACCAAGACCCTTCCAACCGGACAAAGACATCACAGATGCAGCAGTGCCCTCATCAATCACAGTGCGCTTGACGATCATATTAAGACATTCTACGTGTACCAAAAGCGACACATAGTATGGCAAGCGAGGATGATGACCTGCAGTTTCAAATTTGATCACTGAGGAAGAATCATCACCGTTCACACCAAGAGCAGAAAGCAAAGCCTTCCTTTGTGAAGGACAACTCTGAAGCACTTCCAATGCAGACATCGTACAAGGAGTATGGCCCAAATCCTCGACAACTGAATAATTATGGGCAGCTCAGGAATTTGGATTATACCCTGAGCACTTAAGTACCCCCTTAGGAATGCGAGGTGTAGCCTCAGGTTTGTCCGCAGGTTTCTCAATGCGCAAAGGGGTTCCTGGTGGATCTGGTTCTTTTCCTGGGTTGGGTTGTGATGATCCATAATCTTTCGCATGAGTCACAACCTTAGCAGCACGGACCATGTTAATGCACCCACGAGCACTAGCCTCTGGTGGATCATTCTCACTAGATTGCTCCTGGTACTTCGAGTTCATATTCTGGTTATGCGGTAAATGGTTTGTTAGCACAGCTGGGCCTTGTGCTAAGAGTCTCGAAGCTTCATCAATTCGAGGGCACAAGTAAGTGAGGTGATCAACCTTAAATAGCTTGCAAGGGAACTTAACCTTACGTTTCACTTGCTTGTCCCCACCAGCATTCTGACTGTTCTTGTCATTATTGCAAGCATTCTCATTCTTGTTCCCACCCTTTCGATTATTATTCTTACCCTTTTTTCTATTCCGTCCGGGTTGCTGGTTACCCTTCTGGTCCGACGATTGCACAGAAATTACACTCATTGTTTGGGCGGGTTGAGACGAATCCGTAGCTTGTTCCAAAGCAGACTAGTTGAGCGACAATTGACTAACCTGTTTTGCAACCGAATCTGCAGTTTTCGCACTTGCACAACCCACAATGCCATCGGCATGTGGTCCAGGTTTGACCTTGGGATCGAAACTAGAACGAGGAGCGTTGGGAATAACCTCATACAACAAACCAGACTGAGCATAAATCAAGTCTAGTTCCTACACCCTAAAGATCGCTTGTTCCTCATTTTGTACTCCGGATGTAGAAACATCCTTCGTGATATATGGCAATAAATACTTGAGGAACCACTCGAGAAGGAACTCTGGCGGTATAAAATATTTAATTAATCTCTTCCATCTACGCCACTTTGAATGTGATCATAAATATGGGTGGCTTTATCTTGCCGAAATGTGGACAAGATTTCAGTACCAACGTCGTAGCGTACTGGTAGCTGGAAGTGATTAAGAAAAGTCATCGCAAGATTGTCGAACAAGGTAAAATCTCCCTTTGGAAACTCTATATACCATTTCGCAGCAGGCCTTGTAAGGGTGCATTGAAATAGTCGCAAGTAGACTGAGTCCTGATGTAACGAATTCGAAGAGAACCAAAGGTGAAACGTGGTAACGTGTTCGCTCGGATCCTCTCCCGGTTTTCCTTCGAACTTAGGTATGTCTGAAGGAAGCTTGGTAGGGACAGCCAGCCAAGCCGGGTCATGAGCCACGGGATCGTTCGTAAGTCTCGATAATTCAGGAAGGTTAAGCGTCGCGAGGAAAGGGATCCTAGGATGATGAGGTCGATGGACCGCTCCCTGATTCACATAGGTTTGAGCACCACCATGGCCTTGGCCATAGTGTCCTCCTCATGTCTGACCTGTATAAGGTGACGTGGGAGTACCATAGTAAGGTGGACCTTGACTGGTAGGAGCTATGAAGCCATAATTAGGAGAGTAAGTAGGTTTTTGATACCCGCCTCCATAAGGTGAAGAAACCTATCAATACTACGGACCGTAATAAGGTCCATAGGTCATCGCAGGCGATGTCCCATGGGACACTCCGTAGGTAGGAAGATAAGCTCTGGAAGGAGGAACATACATACAAGAAGTAGGTATATATGCCTCGGATGTAACAAGATGACCACTAGAAGGGTGAATATAGCCTCTCGAAGCAGCAGGTGGTATATGAACTTCAGACACAATCGGCCTAGTAACCGCAGTACGGACATGACTCGTAGCCATATATCGACTCGAAGGACCATGTGGATAAGGTGGAGGATGTACATTTGAAGAAATCAGAACCGAGGACGAAGGAATCTCCGTAATAAGATATGTACTAGTGCATATCGTCACTCGTCTGGGACCTGGTA
Source organism: Pseudotsuga menziesii (assembly GCA_001517045.1). NCBI lineage: Eukaryota > Viridiplantae > Streptophyta > Pinopsida > Pinales > Pinaceae > Pseudotsuga > Pseudotsuga menziesii. The sequence continues at coordinate 135,961 of LPNX011114248.1, read as the reverse complement.
TCCTAATTGGATCACTAACCCTAGACCTAGGAGGTGGATACGATGTAGCATCCACCACTGAGATGGAAGGTGCAATGTGACTAGTACTCCCAAACCTCTCCGCAAGGTAAGGAATGGGATTGCCCCCAGGCATAGTGCTAGGCTCAAAGTCGGATTCGACATGAAATGTCAAATCGTGCATAGGAAAACCAGTCGTAGCATAACTACTGTAGCTAGTGCTGGCAGGTTCAAAGTGAGTCTCGGCATCTTCCGGCATTCCATACCAGTAACATGTCAACGTGGAATCAACCCTAGGGTGAGTAGGTCTATCATGCAAATATCCTATCTGGGAAATCATAGGACCGAACTCAGCTAGGTCAGGTGAAGGATCGTATGTAGGATTAAGTTCCCCATCGTCAATACGAACGGGAGGAGGTGGCTCAGGAATAGTCTCTGAATGATCCTCCATGGTGTGTGAATCAGTGTGTGACATAGTCTTCCTGGACAGTCTAGGACCCTCTCCCAAAGGAGGAGGAGAAGTGGAAGGAGGAAGTCCTGCTAACCGACGAGTACAGTGCGGAACCGCACTCGAATCCACAATGACTCAACAAAAAATCAAAGACTCTCTATTTACGTAAACCCTAGGCCAACCAGTGTGCACAGAGCAATCACTAATAAAATCTAAAGCCAAATGCAATCAAACAAGGTCTGAATAAGTGAGCTCCCAAATGAAGCAGGTATATCTCGCCTAGGAGAGGCTTGAGACTCCCATACACAACAACCAGAAGTACGTAACCAATTATTGTGGCCCTCAGCTTCAATGCGTAAAGCAACTGTGATGTCTGACCCCAACCTGGCCGGGACACCTGCAAAATAACCTCTATAAGTAGCCCCTCTATATCCTAGGTAAGGTCACTAAGGTCACCTCAATATAATCAAAGCTTAGGCGGACATTCGAAGGCGGGATTGACCGTATGGGCAGGGTAGCAAAGCCCGAAACTCTCAAAAGAGCCCCCAGATATGAATACAATCCTGGAAATATCTCCAGTGCTACTCAGTTATGACTAGGGGTCATCCCAATCAATAACTGCTCACACTGCCTCGTGCTTGACGCCCGTTTGAGAGGAGGATCCTAAGAACAATGGTTATACCAAGGATTTCACACACTCCCTGGACAGACACCTAGATGTTGTTGTTTAGTGATCTTGGAGAATTGACTTACAATGAACTATTCCAAGATCCTAAAACATAAGCTTGTTAGTGCACCCTAGAAAAGAAAAGAGTGTAATTCATTTTAATTAGCATTGATTTTAGTTGGCTTTATTACTCAAAAATAGGATATGGTCGTGCAACTAGTGGTGTTATGACGCAACATGAAGTAAAATGCACACCGTAACAATCAATGCACATGCATTGTGTCCATGTAAACAGGGTATGCTACTACGTGAAATGCAGAATTCTTCTTCAAATGATGAATGCAAATTTTCCTATATGAAGTCCTAACTAGTACTCCAAAGCATATCTAGATCTAGTGCAAGTACAATGCAAAGTGCAAAATGCAATGCATTATGATAAGCAAATGTTTTTGGATTTTTTGAAAATATAAGAGATGCAAAAAGCACAAGAATAATTCTATCACCCCCAGACTCTGCAAGCACACATAAATAACATCCCAGCAAAGCATTAAGGTAAAAGAACTCTAATGCACTAATCTCAAACAAAAAATCGAAAATGCCATGACAAGAACTTTCCTAAAAAAAAAAATTTAGGCTAAAAAAAAATGTTTCCAGCCAGAACCAGAGGTCAAAACAGACTCAGGCAGTGCCAAAGGAGACTCAACAACTAACAGCATTCACCCACCAACCAATTAACTTCCACAAAAAGGAAAAATCCAGGGTATACGCGACTGTTCGCAGTAAACCCGCGTGTATACGCAGAAATCGCAAAGGAAACCGCGTGTATACGCGGAAATCGCAAAGGAAACCGCGTGTATACGCGACTGTAAATCAAAAACCCACGTACAGGAAGAAAAAAGTGCATAAAACAAGCCAAATAGACAGGCCAAGACAAACTTCACTCCAATCAGACTCTACCAGGCATACATGCCCCCAGAACCGACACATAAACAAAAGAGAAAGAGCAATTCAAATACATTGAATGCCGAGAAAATCACCCCCAAAGGAAAACTACTAGGAACTCCCCAGCGGAGTCGCCAATTTTGTTACGGAGAGAAATTCCTATGGCTTGGGGTACCACAATAGATATCTTTGACTCCAGAAGTCAATCTTTCCCAATATGCAATAGAAATAAACTGTCTAATACTAAAGGATCAGACCTCGTACCTTATTCCGGACGGTTGAAGTAGATCCCCGTTGAGCTTTCCAATCTTCATCTTGAATCGATATAATAATTCCTCAACAACAAGTAAACAATACAAGCATACTATATATCATGGTGTTAGATCTATTCTAGCATATATAATCAATAATGTAAAAGCATTTGACATATTCCAATGGATACAATATTCAATCAATTACACATCATTAGACAGGAAAAGATAGTTCTTATTAATATAAATCAGAGATTACAAGATAGATACAACCTCTGACGGCATGTCTGCGAACCAGAGAAACTGAATCCCCCTCTTGGGCCTCCACCACCTCAATCCTCCATCTCTCGATATCAAGCTCACTAGCAAAAGGCAAGCTTGGGAAGAAAACAACAGTGCTCCAAAGGGACAAAGGGATGCAAACTCAAGTATAAATTTCGGCAACAATGGACTATAGTTTCTTTGCTTCAATCTCTCTATATGCCTTCAATGCACCAAGGGATTCCTTATATAGCTTCACAAGGGATAATGAAGGGTCGAATCCGAGCGATCTCAAGGCATATGGAAGGCTAGGGGTCGAATGAGTCGGATCCATGTCAAGGAAAACTCCAAAAGGATTTGGACTATGCACACATATCGATGTACGCGGTTATAGAAGTCAAACCCGCGTATGTACGCGGTTATCGGGTAAAAAGCTGCATATATCATTTTTTATATAGTTTTAGGGATGATCAAGGAAACATCAAAGGATAAAATATGGTCCATGGGTTCTAAAGAGTCTACAGCGGGACATGGGAAGGCCATACAAAGTGTGATTCACCTATAGTGGTGAAATCCGCTATAACAATTGGTTTCACCAATTGGGATTTATGATCATGTTCCCAAGGTGACCTGTTACAGGACTGTTCAGAATAGTGAAGTTGTACGGAATGCCATGTGTCTCTAGTTCATCGTCAAGTTCTGAAATTTGGAAAAAAGAACGTGCATGCCATGCTCTTTCTGGAACATCTTCAGGAATTTCATTTGGACCTCTGTAGCCCACGATACAACAATTCTCCCCAGGTGTCCTATTTAGGGATAAATTCTTGAAGAGGCTGGAACCCTAACTTGGAGGGATCATATCTCCCAGAATATAGAGAATATGAGGCTGAATTTTAGACACAGTGTAAATAAGGATTTTATCTTCGGCCTCTGCAATTTTCAACTCCTTAACCTTTGCGAATCTCAAGATATATCAAATTTACAAAAACGTAGCATTTTTAGTATTTAGGGTTTTTCTGGCTCAGGGTCAAACTAGGGTTTGACTTTCCTGGAGTTTCACCCAACCAAAAATATTGATCCAGGTTTCTAAAATTTGATTTTCATGAGGAAATAAATCCTATTCTAGGCTTACTCAAAAATTCTTCTTCTGCAAGAAGCCCTAATTTCTTCCGGGGAGAGAGAGAGGGCTATTTTTCCTTGTGAAAGTTGTCCTGTTCAGGTTAGCTCTGATACCATGTTAAATTTTCATATGCTTAGCTAAGACATCAATATTTCATTTAATTTTCATGACAAAATCATATACACAGGATCACTGAAAGAAACAGCATCACAAGAACAGCATAGATTTATCCTGGGAAAACCCTAAAGGGAAAAACCCAGCAAAAGATTCCTCGATATAGATGCCCCAAAAAGGTAAAAGATAAAACCAGCAACGAGATCAAAAACCTGATCCTTTTCCTTCTCCAGCTACTTCTCTCCTCCACAAGTTCACTACTCAAGTGAGTGTGTGTTCTCAAATGAGGAGAGCTACACCTCTATTTATATTCATTCATTCACTTCAATTAACTCATCCGACATGTAGGCTCGAGTTAATCATGTAGGCTCGAGTTACACATGTAGGCTCAAGTAACCACACTGGGGTGCTAATGACCCACCTTTACAATTAGAGGGGACAACCTCATGACTCTTATTAGTTCTTCCAATTAGAAGCATCAGGGTACAATATAATACAATTGGTTCTCCCGGTAGGACCATCGGGGACCACAAAAGATACATATAGAATATTCTTCGAAGTTACAATATTTCAACACCAAGAAAACTTTTGTAGGGTAATGGGGCATAAGATGTGGTACTTGGGAACCAAAGCAACATCTGGGGAACTGTAAAACATCTTTGGGGTACTTAAATAATTTGCATAGTGTTCAGGGATTTTTCCATTGTCCCAAGGGCTCCAAGGGCTTTAAACATGGGCTTAGACAAGATAAAACAGTCTCCTTAGACATTGACACTTACTTAAACCTCAGGGGATCCTTAAGGGTCACCAAGACATGTTGGAATCAATGACACTACACTGTTTGCATCAATGAAAACTTAATCAACACCTTCATAATCGACTGATACTCCTCGATCATGGAATCCTTTGATTCGTTCTTTTCTATGTCCTCTTCATTGGTGTAATGTTCCTTATCAATGATGTCACATGGTAGGGCCACATAGATGTTGTAAGGCCTTGGTATCTTCCTTTATCAATGTATCCCTTGTAGACTTCCATACCCTTTTGATTCTTTAATCAACTCTCATTCCCATTCTCATTTCCTCTTCTAGGAGTCCTTATTGTGAAGTGTCTCTATAATATTTTGTGGTTCTTCCATGTCATGATTTTCATGGTATTCTGGAATCACTTCTACATTTTTCGTACCTCGGACTCTCGTTCCTTCAAGTTCCTTGGCCTCTTCAATAGGTAGCCTCCTATATCTAGAGTATGATGGGTGCTCATCAACGGTTAAATATCTAATGATGTTGATCTTCTTGAATCTAGGGAAGTATACTTAGTAGGCCTTTGATGTATCACTGTATCCTATGAATATACCCTTCCTCCTAGAAGGATCAATATTGGTCATCTTATCCTTTCGTATATGTATGTACACTGGGAAGCCAAATATTCTGAGATGGATGAATTATGTTTTCTCTCTTGAGAAATCCTCTTCAGGGGTCTTGTTTTCAATTACTTAATGAGGAGTAAAGCTATATACATATTATAATGTCCCCAAAAATTGAAACTAAAAAAATAAAAATTATAGGCTAGTAGACAACTACCCAAAGAGGATCATTATTACTCCTACAGAATTACGTGCACTACTTAACTTTTGATCTCTTCAGAAATTTCTCATACTGTCTTGTAAATCTCTTATCCATTCAGTAATTATTAGTTCGTTTACTTCTTATGTCTTAATTTTGTTATTTAAAGTATTTGTACATCTTAGTTATTACTGTTGGTGAGTTAGTGAATTGTATAGTTCATTGATTTACTTTTACACATGTGTACTCTGTTTATTAAGTATAACTAACTTAACTTTGTTGATGGGAATAAAGTGGTGGAGTGGCAGGACTAGTTCTCCCATGACGATCGAAGAGGTAAGGTATTTCTTGGTTACACGGGCATACTTAGTTCGATTGAACTAAGGGACCTTTCTCTTTTGTTTACGTAGTTCATTATTTACGATGGGATTAGATGTATAGTGTGTTGACGGCCTTGGTCATCGATAACCTACTTCTATTTATTGCGCTGCCTATCGACTTGGTTTTTCAAACTTGGTAAGTGTCATTATCGTCAATGTAGCCATTACGACTAAATTTCCTATACATTGATTATTCTTCATTATGGTCTTAAATTCATCATTTTTAGATGTCATTAATATCTTTTCGTGCTATGTATATTCTTACTATAAATTCTTTTTAACATTTCCTATGTTCTTTTATTGGCAGGTTATTTATTGGTTTGAGATCAGAGCTTTGGATCTGATAATCCGAGAGATTTACATGGCATACTTTGTATTGCATGGTACTTAAGCCTAAACGCCTAAATACTATGGTATTAAACCCTAAGTTATAAACCTATGTACTAAACCGTATTTACATTCCTAAGAAAAGGTCTTAAACTTGAACTATCGCAACCTATGACTACGTATTATGGTAATGCTAACATGGTGCAAGCCTTGTAATGTGATAACATTGATGTTTAATGTTTGGGGTGACATGGTATATGGTATGAACCATATATTACAGGGTTTAAGTGATGGTATGAAGAGTGGTGACATTCAATACATTGTAGCAAATCATGACTATGGGAGTGGGTTTGTTGAAATGATAATGGACTCCAGCCTGGTGCATTTAATGCTCTTTGTGAATTGTGATAGCCTTCCCTTAGGCTTGGCTCATGATAGCTGTGCAATGTATTTGTCATTTGGGGGTTTCATTGTTTGGTTCTACGCAGTAGTATGGCTGTGGAGTCGACCTACAACTTGTGAAAGTAAGCCCACATGAATGTATAATCCCGCACTTTAGTTTGGTTTATGGTTTGTTAAGCTTGCATACTCCTCATCCCCATTTGGTTGTTGCTTGTAGGTGTTGAAAGGGATGGATTGTAGCGTGGCTATGACACCATTGGATTCGAGAGTTACAATCGTGCGGCCAGGGTAAGCCTGCTAATCAAGCTTATGCTTGTTACCCTTCAATCCTGTGGTAGAGCTACGTTTTCACCCGGTTGTTTTGGTTGGGGTTTGATGCTGTAGCGAAATCGATTTCTCCTTCGTGCTTGAATACAAACTTGGTTTATTTCTAATGTTGAGGATTTATGCCGTGACTTGTTGCTTGGCCATTTGGCTCTGTGTAATATTATTTTGGTTATGTAACTCATTAATGTTTTGGTTGTTGGGATTTTAAAGCCATGGACTGCACCATTGCAAGCAATGGTGCCATAGCCCATTGGCACCATGCGTAAACCTTGTCCTGGCCTTCAATGGTGACTATGTACAGACATTTGGGATTGCAGTGTAAATAGATGTATGGTTTTGATAATATGTAATGCTTAAACTTGATATGTGGTGTATGCAATTTTACTCTTGTGTTTTTATGAGGCACTGTTTTCAAATGAGTTGGGGATTTTAATGGACAGAGGCATACGCCTTAATGGATGCTTGTGCGTAAATGCTATTGGTTTGTTTGGTTAATAAATAATTCAATATCTTGACGACGTGGGAGAAAGGCCATGCCATCAATGGCATGAGCCTTCCCACAGTCCTTCGATAGCTTTTATTTAAATTGTTTATGGTATTTTTTTTCTGTGAATTATGGCGTTTAGAGTATAAAGATGTGGACAGCATGGGTGTATGCCATGACGCCAATTCCATGTGCCTTCCCATAGGATGTGATGGTGTAGCATAGGGTTTAGAATGGTAGTGATTGTGTATTGTATTTAAAATATTATTTGGCCGAGGTCGTGACTGATGTGAGAACTTGTGTGTTAATGGTTTTCATGGTGGCTAGGGTATGCAGACCCGTGATGGAATTCGTTATTATTAAAGTAATGTGGACTCTATAAATATTTTAAAGGGTTTAATTAAAAACCACATCCTGCATACAAATTCATACAGCGTGGCCTGTGTGAGAACGATTATAGGATTTGGTTGTTGTAGGTATAAATAATATGTATGTGTTATTTATTAGACATTGTCTTGGGTCTTGACATCCATGGGAATCGATGTCGCGACCTCTGTTGGCAATGATGTTTTTCATGTAATGTAATGTATTTTGATGAATAACACAAGCTGGGCTTGCATTCCCACAGGATTCGATTCCTACTTCTGTTCTAATAAATGGATTTGTGTTATGATGTTGAATTATATAACTTGGTTTATGGTTATGTGAAGATGGATATTATATGGATTTTTTTAAAGATATAATGTATGTGAATTAGGGTGTTTTAATATGGATGTTAAGATTGTAGTTTTATAGCAGAGTCTTGATAAGGACCACATGGATGGTCATGATATCCCTGTGACTATTATTCATGTTGTTTTATTTATGTGGAATATTTTTAATGTAATTTGTTATATGATTATAGACCTTGAAAGGTCTTAGATGGATTAGTTAATTTTGGAAATGAATGCATAGATAGATTTTTATAGAGATTTATACTTGATAGTTTATTTATATGTATATATAGTTATCTCAGAAAATAATTACTCTCGTTTCAAGTAATACCCTAGGGTATCTATATAGTATTTTTATTTCTTTAAACCTATTCCTATGGTTAAATCTACTATAATCTAAAACACATGTATCTACTGACAAATGTAATATGTCAGTAGAGATATAATAATAGGTGAACAATTAAATACAAAATCTAGATTTACCTAGTCTATAGTATAAATTTATGAATATGAAATGAATATAGAACACAATTTTTAAAGATGGGAACCTAGCTATAAATAGCCTATGATAATATTTCCAATCTTAGGAATTTTGAAGAGAGATAAAGACCTTAGAAAATATAGACAGAACATAAATTACCCAATGTTAGTAAAATATATAGAAGTTTTTTCATAAAGCAGCCTACATTTACCCTAGAAATGAACTTTGACATACTAAGAATTCGTACTTGTAATTTATCTTCCTGAAGCTCCTTTAATGGCTGAACCTGCAAACTTTTCAATTAATCAACATTATCAATTTAAGACAGATCTAACCTCTGATTTTGATGACCAAATCACTTGGGAACTACCACATTCCTCCCAACCATGACCCGAAACCGTTCCTACTTCTAATTGGGATCCCCCTGAGCTGGACTCCAACATGCAAGTAGCTTAGAGCTCCTAAGGTAGGGTTTCCTATCTGGTATTCAGATTCTGAATCAGTCCTCTTTTCCTTGCAGGAGAAAATTCTCCAAGAAAACACTTGAGAGAAAAAACAGGCAGAATAATAATTCTCCAAGAGAAAAATCAAAACCCCAAGCCTTTGCTTGGCTTGAGTCTATATAGGAAGACTTTTCAGTCAAAGGGGCAGTTAAATCAAGAAATCCTTGATTTCTTGATTTAACCCTTTTAATTTACTGGCATAATTTTCAATTCTTAACCTATGAACTTTTAACTAGTTCCTAGTTAGTCTTTCATAGTTATTTCACTATTTATTAAATAATAAATAATAATTGGTGGAGCTTCTCTTATTTCTTTATTTAATTATATAATTAATCATAATTAATTCTTTATACATACTATGTATAAAATACATAGTATTAAAAAACTTGTTAACATTTGTCTTGAGGCATCATGTATCATGATCCCTAGACTTAACGACACTTCCTTACGAAGGTCATGTAGATAGATGGCTTAGGTATACTAGGCTAGGAAACTCTAAACATCCTTGCATGTTGGATTTCCTTCATATAACATGGTATCTCTTCAGTACTTTGATGAGAATACAAAAATTTGAAATTTCATTTAATCACTGATAAATAAGTATGATGATGATCAATATTTTTCTTGAGTCGTTTTCACTCGGAAGTTATTAAACTCTTTTTAGTAACCCCTAGTGCTTACCAGAGCCCATACTCAATGCCTATAGCATGGATTTAAAAACATAGTACAATTCCAGAGCATTCTCTCAGCACTAAATTATAGGATGTACTTGTACGATATAGCTAGGGATACAATGGCCAAAGATCCGATGCTCCAGATCTTATGCTCAACATCAACATGGAATGCTTTAGAGATTATGGTCAACATTTATAATTATATTTTCATGTGTTCCAGAGCCTCTCGCTAAACAAAAAACATCTCATCGATCATGTGCTTTAGGGTCCATNGCCTAACACAAACATTTCATCAATCATGTATGTCAGGGTCCACGCCCAACACAAAACATATATATATATATATATATATATATATATATATATATCATCAACAATTGGATTACATCCAATATACAAAATAAATCATCATGTTTATATGCAGTGGGGTCTTTGACCCAATATAAAATAAAACATCAATATAATTAAATGATCAATATGCCTATGCCTATAAATGGTAGGTCCAAAATTCAGGACATTACATCCGTCCCCGCTTAGTACAACATTGTCCCTGGTCTTCTAGGGACTCTGAATGATATCATGAAACAAGGGGGGGTAAGCCTTTCTCATGTGGCCTCATTCTCCCAGGTAGCTTCATCTACCTCAAAGTGGTTCCACTTCACTTTCAATTGGACTACATTGCACTTCTGAAGCTGCACTTCTCTCTTGTCCAATATATGCAAAGGCTTAGGGTAAAATTCCCCCTCAGGTTCCACCTGAAATAAGGACCAATCAATGACATGCTTAGTGTCATAAACATATTTTTTTAATAAAGATGCATGGAAAACATTATGAACTCTTACGTGTGTAGGTAATGCTAATTCATAAGTCACTGGTCCTTTCTTGGACAAAATTTCAAAAGGTCCACAAAACCTAGGTGCTAACTTACCACACCTACCCAAGCTCAACAAGCACCCTTTTGCTTTCACTTTGAAGTAGACATGCTAACCTACTTGATAGTCTTTATCTTTTCCTTTCTTATCCACATAACTTTTCTAACGGTCTTGTGCCTCTTTAAGGTTTCCCTGGAGCTTGGTAACTAACTGTTCCAAATCCAATAACATGTCAGGCCCTAAAATGAGCCGATACACTGGACTGTTGACTAGGGTCCTACACTTCAGCCGATAGACTACCTCGAAAGGTCTCATCTTGGTGAAATCCTGATACCTATTGTTGTATGAAAACTCTGCAAGGTGCAGATAATCCTCCCACTTGGTGGGGTTGTTCATGACATACATTTGAAGCATGTCTTCCACAATTTGGTTTACTCTTTCAGTCTGTGGGTGATAAGTAGTGCTAAAATTCAGCTGCGTGTCTAATTCATAGAATAAATATCTCCAAAAGTTTCCTATAAACTTAACATCTCAATCCGAGATAATTGCTTTGGGTATCCCATGCAATATGAATATCTCTTTTAGGAAGATATCGAAAATGTTCACGGCCTTGTAGGCCGATTTCATGGGAATGAAGTGTGCTTCCTTTGACAACTTGTAAATGACTACGAAGATGGAATCATTTTGCTTCTTGATTTTCGGTAAGCCAGTAATAAAATCCATACTGATAACCTCCGATTTCCATTCCAGAATGGGCAATGGCTATAGCAATCCTAAAGGATGCTAGTGCTCAGCTTTAACTAGCTGGCATTCCTGACAGTTCACAGTAAACATTGCAATGCCGTCCTTTAAATTGGGCCATAAAAGTGTCTCTTGATGGTAGATATCATCTTTTTATATCTCGGGTTCCTCGAGTAGGGTACCCTATGAAATTCTGTGAGGATTCTGGGCGGAATGTCCCCTCCATCTAGAACATACAATCTATTCTTGGACTATAGTAGTCTGGAGTCATCCACCTTGTAGTCCTTCTGTTGTTGAAACAACCGATCCTCCTAGACCTTCTTGAGGATTTCCAAATAGAATGGGTCAACCTTGTTGTATGTTCTAATATTCTCATATAAATCTACATCAGTTTGACTCAAGGTCACCTCATATATCATATGAGTTCGTCGACTCAAAGCATCGACAACTTTGTTCTCTTTGCCCTTAATGTGCTTTAGTTCAAAGTGATACTCACTCAGGAAAACCAACCATCTGGCTTGCCTCACATTCATATCGAGTTGATCAAATAAATATTTTAGACTCATATTGTTAGTCTTTAGAAGGAAATTCCTTCCCATGAGATAGTGCCTCCACATTTTCAAAGCGTGTATAATGGTTGCTAGCTCAAGATCGTGCGTGGGATAATTCTACTCATGCTCTTTTAATTTTCGTGATTCATAACAGATAGCATGGTTGTTTTGCAAGAGGACTCCTCCAAGTCCTTCCTTGCTTGCATCTGTGCATAAAACGAAATCCCCATCAGGATTTGCAATTCGCAACACTGGTGCGGTCATCAAAAGCTGCATAAGCTTTTGAAAACTTTCTTCGCACTTGTCAGTACATAAGAACTTGTTTGCTTTGTTCTTAAAAGCCATCATGGGGCAAGCGATTCTCAAGAAGTTCTCTATGAAATTTCAATAATACCTAGCTAAACCCAGAAAGGACCTAATGTCAGTGACACTAGTCGGGGTAGGCCAATCCTTTATGGCTCAAATCCTTTCCGGGTCCACAACTATTTCTGCCTCGGATATGATGTGACCTAGTTACTGTATTTGTGGTTTCTAAAAATCACATTTACTAAACTTAGTGTAGAGCGGGTGTTCTCTCAACACTTGAATCACTATGCAAAGGTGTTCTTCATGTTCCTCTTTACTCTTGGAATAAACAAGAATGTCATCAATAAAGACTAGTACAAACTTATCCAGATACTTACTGAATATGATGTTCATCATACACATAAAATGTGTGGGAGCATTGGTCAACCCGAACGGCATCACTACAAACTCATAGTGCCCGTACCTCATACAAAAAGCGGTGTTGGTAATATCTTCATCTCGAATCTGTACCTAATGGTACCCAGATTGCAGGTCAATCTTCAAAAAGATTTTGGCTCCTCCCACCTGGTCAAACAAATCATCAATCCTAGGGAGTGGGTAATGGTTCTTTATAGTCATTTTGTTCAACTAATAGTAATCAATGCACATCCACATCATATCGTCCTTCTTATTTACGAACAAAATCGGTGCTCCCCAAGGGGACACACTGGGTCAAAAATACCCTTTATCTATTAACTCGTGTAACTGCAGTTTGAGTTCCACCAATTCTGGTGCACTAATGCGGTAAGGGGCTTTGGAGGCTAGAACTAATCCTGGGGTCAGTTCGATGGAAAAGTATAGGTCTCATCTTGGAGGTAATCTAGGGATTTCCTCAGGAAACACATCCTTGGATTTTTCAAGAATGGGAAGTATTCTATGCGTTGTTCTTTATCAAACGCTTCCTAACACACCTCTTCGCTTGTAAGGTAAATATTTGTCTTATAGAAACTTTCTTTGGCATGCCTTGAACCTTCACTTGGTTCCCTTGCCTATCAGTACATAAGATAGCCTTGTGTAGACAATCAAGCATGACATGGTGGTGTTCCAACCAGTCCATGCTGATAAGAATATCATACGATCCTAAAGGTAGGATGTTCAGGTTTACCCTAGTAAGGAAACCATTCAGGTTTACTTCACATTCTTTAACAATTTCTGAAACCATTCGTTTTGTATCGGTGGCTAACTGTACTAGCCAAGGTTTATCATGCTTTGCTTTTCCTAACTTGCTTAAATCAACAATATTAGGTGCAACATAGCTCTGTAAAGCACCCAGATCAATAAGTATTGAAACAGAGGTGTTCAAGATCTTACCTTCGATCTCAACCATGATAGCTTGATGGTCTGCCTATCAGGCATCTAATGCTGCATAGATTCACGAGGTTCCCACTACATCCTCAGCAGTAGGTTCTTATTGCAGGTTATGCAAGACTCCATTGTTCTTGTTCTTACCATTCTCAGGCATAATGTGGCCTGTTGCATTTCCAGCACTTGATTGCTAAAGGGGTAGCATTGGCTTCACTTGCCACTTTATTATTACCATTAGGAGCTGGTACATAAGGTTTCATACCTGGTTTATTATAGTTCCTGTTCACTTGAAAGCTGATATTTTGCTTTCTATAAGGATGCAAGTTTTACCCAGGCTTGCGGTTATCAGAAAAGTTTCTAGGCTTTTCTCTATTTCGGTTCTGGTTTTCTTGCCGTAACTGCTCATGCTCATAGCAGAGTCTAGCCTTGTGTCGTGTAGTATCCAAGGCCTTTGGCATGTACAATTCAATCCTGTCTCAAAACCTGGGAGGAAGAAATCCTAGCAACTACTGGATATTCACCTTCTCTTCTTTGATATACGGTACATAATGTAGCAGATCCATAAATCTGTTTATAAATGCCTCCATAGTCATGGACCCCATGCATAGTTCATGGAACTATTTTACCTTGCAGTCAAAGAACCTTTTTGACATGTATTTTTTTTGGAAAATATTTTAGAAGTTTTCCCAGCTTATTTCTTGCAGCTCATCTTTCTTGGGGTGCTTTAAATCTCGCCATGATCTTGCTTCCTTACCATTCAAGTTGTAGATGGCAAGCCTAGCCTGCATCACACATGAATAGTTATGAACCTGAAAATACTTACTTATTCCTAACAACCATTCTTCATCCTTTTCTCCTATATTTACTTCACCTTCATAGGTCAGGGCTCTTATTTTTTGAAACACCCCCTGAAGACTATCATCACTTCTTTGCCTCTTTCTCCATGGAGAAAGTGAGTCATCACTAGCAGGACTGTGATGATCTCCATTAGTTGCTTCAGGGGTACCTTATTTTTCTCCTTCTCTTGGGCTTCTAGCCCACTCATGGTACAAATATCTTTTGGATCTATTGGTGGACTGGGTAGGTTTACCTTGCGGTCTCCCTCCCATCATGTTACGCAATAATGCTTCATTTATAGCTTGCTATTCCTTTATTTTAGTTAGAGTGTCTTCTCTTAAACTCTTCAATTCAGCTTGAATACTGTGCAAATTTTTCAGCACATCACAGTTTAGCTCGACCACCAAGTTCACTTCTAGAGTGGGGGTGGTCATTTCTTCTTACCGGTTGTTTTCTCTCTCAGTGTTCATAAAGTGAACAACACTGTAAAAATTTTCTTGTAACACAAAAAAAATTAATAGCAGAAAAAATTTATGCTAGTAACAAAACTTACTTATCATACTTTATTTTCTCCGCGTGAATGCCTAGTGCGCCCATAAGTCTCTCAGTATTGAAACCCCTTGCTTTGATACCACTTGTAATGTCCCCAAAAATTGGAAAAAAATAAAAATTTATAGGCTAGTAGAAAACTACCCAAAGAGGATCATTATTACTCTTGCGGAATTACATGTGCTACTTAACTTTTGATCTCTTCAGAAACTGCTCATACTGTCTTGTAAGTCTCTTATCCATTCAATGATTATTAGTTCGTTTACTTCTTATGTCTTAATTCTGTTATTTAAACTATTTGTACATCTTAGTTATTACTGTCAGTGAGTTAGTGAATTTTATAGTTCATTGATTTACTTTTGTACATGTGTACTCTGTTAATTAAGTATAACTAACTTAAGTTTGTTGATGGGAATAAAGTGGTGGAGTGGCGGGACTAGTTCTCCCTTGACAATATGAGAGGTAAGGTATTTCTTGGTTACGCATGCTTACTTAGTTCAATTGAACTAAGGTACCTTTCTCTTTTGTTTACCCAGTTCATTATTTACAATCGGATTAGATGTATAGTGTGTTGACAACCTTGTTCGTCGATAACCTATTGCTAGTTATTACGCTGCCTATCAACTTGGTTTTTCAAACTTGGTAAGTGTCATTATCATCAATGTACCATTACAGCTAAATTTCCTGTACATTGATTTTTCTTCATTATGGTCTTAAATTCGTAATTTTTAGATCTCATTAATATATTTTTCGTGCTATATATATTCTTACTATAAATTCTTTCTAACATTTCCTATGTTCATTTATTGGCAGGTTATTTATTGGTTTGAGATGAGAGCTTTGGATTTGATAATACGAGATATTTACATGGCATACTTTGTATGCCATGGTGCTTAAGCCTAAATGCCTAAATACTATGGTATTAAACCCTAAGTTCTAAACCTATGTACTAAACCGTATCTACATTCCTAAGCAAAGGTCTTAAACTTGAACTAGCACAACCTATGACTAAGTATTATGGTAATGCTAACATGGTGCAAGCCTTGTAATGTGATAACGTTGATGTTTAATGTTTGGGGTGACATGGTATATGGTATGAACCATATATTACAGGGTTTAAGCGATGGTATGAAGGGTGGAAACATTCGATACATTGTAGAAAATCCTGACTATGGGAGTGGGTTTGTTGAAACGATAATGGACTCTAGCCTAGTGCATTTAATGCTCTTCGTGAATTGTGACAACCTTCTCTTAGGATTTGATCACAATAGCTGTGCAATGTATTTGTCATTTGGGGGTTTCATTGTTTGGTTCTGTGCAGTGGTATGGTCGTGGAGGCGACCTACAGCTTGTGAAGCTAAGCCCACGTGAATGTATAAGTGTGCACCTTATTTTGGTTTATCATTTGTTAAGATGGCATACTCCCCATCCCCATTTGGTTGTTGCTTGCAAGTGCCGAAAAAGATGGAGGGCAGCATGGCTACGACACCATTGGCTCTGAGCATTACAATCATGGCCATGGTAAGCCTGCTAATCAAGCTTATGCTTGTTGACTTTCAATCCTGTGGAAGAGCTACATTTTCTCCTTGTTGTTTTGGTCAGGGTTTGATGTTGTAGCGAAATTGATTTTTCCTTCAGGCTTGAATACAGACTTGGTTTATTTCTAATGTTGAGGCATTATACCATGACTTGTTGCTTGGCCATTCGGCTCTGTGTAATATTATTTTGGTTATGTAACTCATTAATCTTTTGGTTGTTGGGATTTTAAAGCCACAGGCTGCACCATTGCAAGCAATGGTGCCATAGCCCATTGGCACCCTATGTAAAACCTTGTCTCGGCCTTCAATGGCGACTGCGTACGAACATTTGGGATTGCGGTGTAAATAGATGTATGGTTTTTATAATATGGAATGCTTAAACTTGATATGTGGTGTATGCGATTTTACTCCTTCGTTTTTATCAGGCACTGTTTTTAAATGAGTTGGGGTTTTTAATGGACAGGGGCATACGCCTTACCGGATTCTCTGTGTGTAAATTCTATTGGATTTTTTGGTTAAGAAATAACTCAATATATTAACAGCGTGGGAGAAAGGTCATGCCGTCAATGGCATGAAACTTCCCACAGTGCTACGATAGCTTTTATTTAAATTGTTTGTGCTATTTTTTTTCTGTGAATTACGACAGTTAGAGTATAAATATGTGGACACCGTGGGTGTATACCATGCCGTCAATGGCATGTGCCTTCCCATAGGATGCGATGGTGTAGTGTAGGGTTTAGAATGGTAGTGACTATGTATTGTATTTAAAATATTATTTGGCCGAGGCCATGACTGATGTGAGCACTTGTGTGTTAGTGGTTTTCTTGGTGGCTAGGGTATGCAAACCCATGATGCCATTCGTTATTCTTAAAGTAATTTGGACTCTGTAAATATTTTAAAGGGTCTAATTAAAAACCACAGCCTGCATACGAATTCGTACATCGTGGCCTGTCTGAGAACGATTGTAGGATTTGGTTGTTGTAGGTATAAATAATATGTATGGGTTATTTATTAGACATTGTCTTGGGTCTTGACATCCATGGGAATCGATGTCGTGACCTCTGTTGGCAGCGATGTTTTTAATGTAATTTATTTTGATGAATAACACAAGCTGGGCTTGCATGCCCACAGGATTCAATTCCTGCTTCTGTTGTAATAAATGGATTTATGTTATGATGTTGAATTATATAACTTGGTTTATGGTTATGTAAAGATGGATATTATATGGATTTTTTTAAAGATATAATGTATGTGAATTATGGTGTTTTAATATGGATGTTAAGACTATAGGTTTTATAGCAGAGTCTTGATAAGGACCACACGGATGGTCATGATATCCCTCTAACTATTATTAATGTTGTTTTATTTATGTGCAATATTTTTAATGTAATTTGTTATATGATTACAGACCTTGAAAGGTCTTAGATGGATTAGTTAATTTTGGAAATGAATGCATAGATATATTTTTATAGAGATTTATACTTGGTAGTTTATTTATATGTATATATAGATATCTTATATCAGAATAGCTCTGGTTACAAGTAATACCCTAGGGTATCTATATAGTATTTTTATTTCTTTAAACCTATTCCTATGGTTAAATCTACTATAATCTGAAACACATGTCTCTACTGACAAATGTAATATGTCAGTAGAGATATAATAGGTGAACAATTAAATAGCAGATCTAGATTTACCTAGTCTACAGTATAAATTTCTGAATATGAAATGAATACATAACACAATTTTTAAAGATGGTAACCTAGCTATAAACAGCCTATGATAATATTTCCAATCATAGGAATTTTGAAGAGAGATAAAGACCCTAGCAAAATCTAGACTGAACATCAATTACCCAGGGTTAGTAAAATATATAGAAGCTTTTTCATAAAGCAGCATGCATTTACCCTAGAAATGAACTTTGACATACTAAGAATCTGTACCTGTAATTTATCTTCCTGAAGCTCCTTTAATGGCTGAACCTGCACACTTTTCAATTAATCAACATTATCAATTTAAGAAAGATCTGACTTCTTATTTTGATGACCAAATCAATTGGGAACTACCACGTTCCTTCCAACCATGACCCGGAACCGTTCCTGATTCTAATCCGGATTCCCCCGAGCTGGACTCCAACATGCAAGTAGCTTAGAGCTCCTTAGGTAGGTTTTCCTATTTGGTATTCAGATTCTGAATCAGTCCTCTTTTCCTTGCAGGAGAAAATTCTCCAAGAAAACACTTGAGAGCAAAAACCGGCAGAATAATAATTCTCCAAGAGAAAAATCAAAACCCCAAGCCTTTGCTTGGATTGAGTCTTTATAGGAAGACTTTTCAGTCAAAGGGGTAGTTAAATCAAGAAATCCTTGATTTCTTGATTGAACTCTTTTAATTTACTCGGGTAATTTTCAATTCTTAACCTAGGACCTTTTAACTAGTTCCTAGTTAGTATTTCATAGTTATTTCACTATTTATTAAATAATAAATAATAATTGGTGGATCTTCTCTTCTTTCTTTATTTAATTATATAATTAATCATAATTAATTCTTTATACATACTATGTATAAAATACATAGTATTAAATTACTTGTTAACATTTGTCTTAGGGCATCATGTATCATGATCCCTAGACTTAACGACACTTCCTTACGAAGTTCAAGTAGATAGATGGCTTAGGTCTACTAAGCTAGGAAACTCTAAACATCCTTGCATGTTGGTGTTACAGCCGCAACCTTTTCCCCTTATTTCTTAAATTTTGGGGCCCCTCCTTAGCACTTAGAGTTGTTTGTTTTCGTGTGATCCCTGAAGGTCTGGTCTAGCCTTAGCTTTGGTTGATTCTAACGAGTAGTTTGAAGCCTGTCTCTCCAGAGCACGTTTGTGTTAAGATTTTCTTGTGGGTCGTAGAGTTCAATGTGGTTTTGATAGCCAGAGTTTAGTCATATCAGTTGCCTTTTAAGCAAACCGTTGTCTCTGAGATTTTTTTTAGTCTGGTCGCTGCTGTGTTGAGCTCTTAAACAATTAGTTTTTCTGTGATCGGGCATAAATTTTATGTCAAATTGGAAGCTGTGAAGTCTCAGCCACTCCGCCATTGTGGCTCCTAGTCCGATTTGTCATCTAAAGCGTGGATTGCCTCGATTGCCGATGTGCGTTAGCTTGTCTGTCACATATCCGGAGGCTTTACTCTTCCGCCGTTGCGACCGGGAAATCCTTCTCTCTGTCGATGTCCAAACTCTTCCGACATACGATGTGAATTTTTCTTGCTCACGTGCTTTAACCTTTTCTCCATTCCGCCATTGCGGATGGTAAAGTATATCCGCTTCCGACGCCCAAAGCTGGACGAAGTCTGAGTCGAAGTTTCCCGCTCACCTGTCCCGCGTGGGCCTAGCCTGTTCCCGTCCGCCGTTGCGGCTGCAAGGTCCTTTTCCCTTTCGAATCAGGAAGCTTTCTGACCACCGACTTATAACTTTCCCGCCCAGGGATGCATCAGAGATCTTTCCCGCTTAAGGGATGAACCTGGATATTTTCTTGTGGATCAACTGTTACAAACGATATTTTTATTTTAATGTAAAATCCCATTTCAACGAATGATGCATCAAAATTGTTTGCAGGAGGAATTCAATGGACTATTGAAGCAACCCGAAGTGAAGGCTCAGCTTGGTCAAATACAAACCACCGAGCTTACAAGGAAGACATAAGCGAAGAAAAGGACAAAAAAAAAAACGACAAAGGCACGGACTAGGAAGAATTGTCAGTTACTGATCATCAGATGAACGCTCACAGAAAGTAACTGGGAAGACAAAAAACTGCCAAAAGAGAAAGCTGAAACGTTCAAAAAGGAACTGGAAGGTCACCCGTCGGGAGGAATCCCAAATGACCACGGGAATAGTTTAAATATTTGAAAGTAGGACTGAAAGAGGGCTTTTTCCTTGGAGAATTTTGGTAAATGTTTCCTTGTAAGAAGAACTACTTCGTTTTGCAAAGGAAACTGCAATTTTTCCTGTTGGAGAGAGTGAAAAGTGGAATGTATTAGTACAATTCAATGGATAATGTTGAAGAGGAACTATTTCATTTTCAGCTGTCTTTCATTTACTGTAAGAGTATTTAATTTCCTGAACCTATGTTCTCGTTGAATGTTCTTCAGTATATTTTTGGGATATTTTCCACTATGAGTGATAAATGTTGTTTATAAAATAATCGGCTATCTGGTTATTTAAATATCTGTGAATGTTCATGTGTCTTGAAAGAAGTATCAGCTATCTATGATTCTTCATAATGCATGTGCAAAATGTATCACTTACCAATGAATGATAATCTTGCTCCCTAGGGATAATTTAGGTAGTCAGTTTGCTTTTGTTGTATGCGATTTGGATGCTTGTGAGCCATAAGACGAGAGGTAAGAACCTGCGCATCACATTGTGACTGTTCCTGGCATCTTTATCACCCTGCATTTAGTTAGGCACTTGCATTTCATTTCTTAAGTGAAAATACAAAAAACTTGGTGGACCGAGCCACAACCGGTAAAGCCCTTTGTTTTGTTACTTGACCTACGGTAGCCGGACCGCAAACCAGATGGATTCCCTATACCAAACAGCCAACGGGATAGTTGGGAACGTTGATTGGAGAGAATCCCTTATTGTTGCTGCCTACG
The DNA here is from genome assembly GCA_001517045.1 of Pseudotsuga menziesii. Taxonomy (NCBI): domain Eukaryota; kingdom Viridiplantae; phylum Streptophyta; class Pinopsida; order Pinales; family Pinaceae; genus Pseudotsuga; species Pseudotsuga menziesii. The sequence goes on along the minus strand of LPNX011114248.1, from coordinate 114,918 downwards.
ATTTTCGAGGCCTCAACAGTTTTGGCGCTAGAAGGAGGGCTGCCAATGCATGGCTGGCCAAGGAAATCCGTTTTCCCGAGATTATTTCACTGGTTACAGTTCTAAAAGTAGTGGACCATGTAATCCAATTCTGGAAGAAGTAAATAGAGAACATCTATATCCTATTCACAATGAGATCGTTAATGACCGAAGAAGACACACCAGGGCATACGTAAAGAAGATTGGAGGATTGCCAATTATCCCTAAGTTTCCCAGGAGAGAGTATAAAAAGAAAGACCATCCCGTAACAGAAGACTCAGTGCTGGTTGGAGACTGGGAAGAACTTGTGGAAACCTCCTTGCAAGAAATTGAGCTACCTTTGAATCAAGAAGGCCCAGAAACCCCTTACATTTCTCCTGTTCACACCCCTGTTGGTTCACCTCCTCACTCTCCACCTCAACTCATGGTCGGCGTTAACGCCAACCAACCTCCTCCTAATCCACCAAATCCACCACCTGCATGGAAGGCTAGATCACCCCTAAACCTGACTCCTCCTTTGCATGACCTACCTCAGGCCTTTGAAAAGTTGTTGCCTAGATTCGATCCAAATGAGAAGATATTAGTGGATGATCATTTGCATATTTTTTACTTGGCAATAGAAGGATTGAGAGCTGGGGAACATGAAGATGTAGTGTGTAGACTTTTCCCGCATACCCTCAAAGGAGCTGCTGCATCATGGTACTTTTGGTTTCCTGCTAATTCTATCCCAGATTGGGATACTTTTGAGAGAATGTTCAGAAGTAAGTATGCAGTTCAAAAGACTCACGCAGCCCTTATGAAAGGACTATGTGCATTGAAGAAAGAGAGAAAGGAAAAAGTGCACAGTTTCACACAAAGGTTTGCAGCATATCTTAAGAACTTTTCTGAAATAGATAAGCCTTTAGACAAAGTACTGATTAAGTACTATACGTCAGCTTTGGGTCCTGATTTGGCCATGTTTGCGAAAGGTAGGGCCAAGCCTACTCTGACAGAAACCTATGAAGAAGAAGAAGTGGTGGAGGCTAAAAGAGAGAGTATTGAAGATTACCCGGAGCAATCAGGAGAGAGAAGGAAAACTTTATTGTTCACTAAGCCTAAAGAGGAGAAAGCACCAGATTATGAAAGTATGGCCAAAATGATGCAAAAGTTGTCTAATAAGATCATAGACTTAGAGAAAGAGAAGGAAACATAGAAGTTCTACAGGCCTTATTATAAGAAAAGGGAGGAAAACAATCAGTCCCAACCTCCTCCTCACAATATTGCATCTATGAATCTGACAGAGATAGGGATGGAAAATTTCTACACCTTTCACCAGCAGCCTCACTCCAAAAAGAATTGTCCGCAATGGATAAATTCAATGACACTAGTCATGAATCAAATGTTGGATTCAAGATTAACAGAGGAAGGTGATGAAGAAAGAAAAGAGAATTCTGTTGCTACTTCTACTAAAGAGTAGGAAGAGGAAACCATGGCTGTATGGATTTCTATTGCTTTATTTGATGCTGAAGAGGAAAGGAATCAAGGATACAAGGAAGTTGTGGACGCCAACGTAAAAACAAGAAGTCAAGGGACGATTAAAGATGACAATCTAATACTCCCAAATATCAGGAGGCTGCAGAGAAACGTTAAGAAGAAATTCCAAAATAAACCCGTGGCTGATATAATTCTTGAATTTACTATTACCAGCCAAGATCCTAAGCAGAATGGAACACCACCCAAGCCAAATGAAGAAAAGGTGAAATCTGATAAATCTAACTCTACTGAACATCAGATGAATTACGACATTGTGGAAGATTTAAAGAAGATAAAAGAAAACGTCCCACTATTTGAAATGTGCAAAGTACCTCAACAGAAAGAAAGATTATTGAGAGAACTTGAGGAATCGGATGAAAAGCCAACTACTAACAATCAACCTCAAGGCGAAGAAGAAATTGGAGAAACCAGCATTGGAGGTGAGTCTAAATGTAAACATCCACCTTTCCTCCTAACATTTGAAATTTTTAATCATAATGTGCACAATTGTCTGGTAGACTCAGGGGCGTCAATGAATGTCATGCCCATATCAGTATGTAAGAAAATAAATGGGCAGCCTAAGCCAACCGCATGGAGGGTGGTTTAATTGGATAGGACAGACGTTAAGGTAATTGGTCAGATGGAAGACATCCTAATCCATCTGGAATCCAATGATAAAGTATGCCAAGTCATTAATATCGTGGTGGCTGACATACCAGACGCTTACGGTCTAGTCCTGAGCAGAGATTGGTCAACTAAATTAAATGGATATTTTGCCTCAGATTGGTCACATCTGTGGTTTCCATACAAGGGGAGTCCAAACCAGATTAAAATTTTAAGAGAGCCTCACATGAATTACAACGTTACTCAACTGAATGAGAAGAATGTATCAGTCGACTCTGTGTTGGGCAACTATTTTCTCGAATTGGAACCAGGGAATTATCAAGCGGAAGAGGCCAGCGACACATATGACACCCAGCCTGATCTCCTTCGATTTTCTCAGGCTGATGAGATTGATTTTAAAATAGTAGACTTAGCAGTAGGAATAGATTTACCTTCAGTAGTTAGTGATTTTTGGACTTTATCTTTTGATGGCTCAAAGACATTAGAAGGGTCAGGGGCCGGCTGTGTCCTTATTGATCCACAAAAGAATAAACATTTTCTGTCATGTAGATTAGAGTTTGAGTGTACTAATAATACAGCTGAATATGAAGCACTGGTGCAGGGACTCAAGAAAGCGATTGAATTGAAGGTAAGTAATTTGAAAGTTTTTGGGGATTCTGAAATTATTGTGAAACAAATCCGGAATCAAATCCACTGTATTTCTCCTCACTTGAAAACTTGCCAGAATGAGGTATGTGAACTGCTTAAATGTTTTAATGCATTTAACATTATTTCAATTCCAAGAATAAAAACGCAACTGCTGATCTATTGGCCACATCAGCCGCTAGACTCGTACCTACTAACGATCGTTGTTCTATTGAACTCCTTTTTAGGCCCTCTGTACCGGATATGATCACCAACCTATGAGTATTTGATGATGATCAGAAAATAATAGAATGCTTGACGAATGAAGAGGTGTTCAAAGGAGCAATCATAGATGATGAGGAACATCAAGCTGAGAGGAAATATGATAATTTCGTTCCTAAAGGGGTCAGGACGCTAGAAAATATGTTCGATCTAAATGAAAAGTTTAGGAGACCAGCCAATGTAAAGACTCACAGATCGACTCTAGAGTTTGAGCTGATAAATTTGGGAGATGAAGTGAATCCTAAGTTTGTAAATCTCGGCAAATGCTGCTCACCAACCGAAAGAGACAGGTTCGTCAGTTTGTTTAAACAATACAAGGACGTATTCGCCTAGATGTACGAAGATCTGAAAACATATGATACCAGCATCATAAAACATGTCATCCCCATCAAGGCCGGAGTCAAGCCATATCAGCAGCCCTTGAGGAAAATGCATCCAAAGATGGAACTGCTGATTCAGAGTGAGGTAAAGAAATTACTAGATGCTAGAATCATATTTAAAGTCAGACACTCTGAGTGGGTATCGAACTTGGTACCAGTCAAAAAAAAGTCGGGAGAAATCAGACTGTGCGTGGACTTCAGAAACCTAAACCGTGCCTCAGATAAAGACAACTATCCGGTGCCTCCCATGGAGCAATTGCTACAAATGGTCTCTGGTTCTGAGTTATTTTCATTATTAGAAGGTTTCTCTAGCTACAATCAAGTGCTAGTAGCTGAGGAAGAAATATTAAAGACAACATTCAGGACTAAATGGGGAACCTTCGCCTACCGAAGGATGCCCTTTGGACTGATTAATGCCGGAGCAACATTTTAGAGAGCTATGGACATAGCTTTCCATGGACTAATTGGATGAAGCGTTGTGGTGTACCTTGATGACATTACAATATTCTCGAAGAAAAGAGGAGAGCACGCTTTTCACCTAAAGCAAATTTTCGAACGCTGCCGGAAATATGGCATCTCCCTCAATCCTAAGAAGTGCATATTCGCAGTCACAGAGGGCAATTTGCTGGGACACATAGTTTCAAAGAGAGGTATATATATAGACCCAAAAAGAATTAAGGCCATTGAACAAATCCCTATGCCACATAATAAAAAGGGAATGCAATCGTTTATGGGAACCATAAATTTTGTAAGAAGATTTGTGCCTGATTTCGCTCAAACTGCCAAACCACTACAGCAGATGGTCAAACAAAATGCACAATTTAAGTGGACTGTTATTGAGAAAGACGCTTTCAGCAAAATTAAAACTGATGTTGCACATGCGCCCTCCCTGAAAAGTCCAGACTTTGATAAATACTTTATTATGTATACATTTGCATCCAATGATTCATTGGCAGCTGTGCTTACGCAAAAGGAGGATGGGGGTGATGAATTTCCAATCTCTTTTATGAGCACTGGGCTACAAGGGGCTGAATTAAACTACCCAGCCATTGATAAGAAAGATTACACAGTATTTAAGGCAGTGAAACAATTCAGACCTTATATATTAAAAAATCGAACCAAGGTAATAGTCCCTTACCCTACTATAAGATCCCTTCTCATTCAGAAAGAGTTAGGAGAAAGAAGGGGAAACTGGGTAACATCTCTTCAAGAGTACGACCTTGAATTCAAGCCAGCCTCTATAGTGAAAGGTCAAGGGTTATGCAAATTGATGACTGAAAGCAGGAACAATGAAGAACAAGCATGGGAAGATGAAGCCGAATTGCATGTAATGGATGTATGTCCTTTGTTTACAGCTCCTGAGTCTTGGTATAGAGACCTTGTGCATACTTGCAGTCAGGGCTGTTGCTAGAACATTGGAATTCCAAACAAAGAAGATCTTTTCACCTTAAATCGGCCTCCTATCAACTTGTTGAAGGAGTATTATTCAAAAAGAATTATGATCGGGTTCTCCTCAGATGTTTAGAAAAGGAAGATGCAAAGAAAGTAATGGCAGAATTACATGACGGTCTGGGTGGGGGACATTATTTAGGCGACACTATAGCCCACAAAATCCTTAGAGCCGGTTACTATTGGCCCACACTCTTCAAGGATGCACATGCACATGTCAGGAAATGTGATATTTTCCAAAGGTGTGGTGGAAGACAACCTAAGGCAGCTGCGCCCCTAAAGCCTGTGATGATCTCGGAACCATTTGAGCAATGGGGGCTAGACATTATTGGAGAAATAAAACCGAACTCTTCCCTGTTGCACAAGTACATTCTTAATGTGACTGATTATTTCACTCGCTGGGTCGAAGCTATCCCACTGCGCAAGATAAACAAAGACGAAGTCATTAGCTTCCTACAAGATCATATCATGACCAGGTTTGGAGTTCCAATTTCGTTAGTTTTTGATAATGCTAAATACTTTTCATCAATTAAATTGACTGCATTTGCTCATGATAAAGGGATAAAATTACATTATTCTGCTAACTACTATCTGCAAGGGAATGGCCTAGCTGAATCCTCTAACAAGAACCTCATTAGAATTCTGAAGAAGACTGTAATTGAAAACCAGAGAAGTTGGCACTTAGCCTTACCCAACGCTCTGTGGGATGATAGAGTCACCCCCAAGTCTGCAATAGGAGTGTCACCCTATACCCTTGTGTATGGTAAGGAAGCCATCCTACCCCCCAATATCATGCTACCGTCCTCTATTTTAGCTCAGGAGTCTAGTGGGTCGGAGAGTGAAGTTTTACAAGTAAGAATATATAATCTCCTGAAAGCAGAGGAGGCCAGATCCAAGGCTAGAGAACGTTTTAAGAAACAACAGGGGGTGGTAAAAATATAGTTTGACAAACATAAAGCTGGGAAAAAGGACTTGGAAGTGGGAGACCTAGTTCTCAAGTGGGATCATCCCCATGATGAGAAGGGAAAGCATACTAAGTTCCAGCAGTTGTGGGTAGGCCCATTTCAAATCTCAGCAAAACTTGGCCCTGCTACTTATAAGCTGCAATATTTACAGGGATGGGAGGAGAACTTTCCAGTTAATGGTTTGGTTCTCAAGCCTTACTTTTCTTGAGTTTTCTTTGAGTTTTTTGTCTTGTATATAAATAAGTTGTTTGGTCGTTTTTGAGTCATGCTTTCATTTGGTTTAATTTTGAGTTGTTGATTTTCAATAAAGGGAACAAACTTGCGGTTGTCTGGAGGATATTAAGATCTTTTTGGGAATAGAAAATATGTCGAGTGTCAGCCTGTGTCTGGCTAAATGATGTTTTCCAGCCTAATAGTTTTCTCGAATAAAATTCTGTGTGCATTGAAGTCCTGCTTAACCCCTGTGAAATAAACTAGGGTCAAAGAGTCTGGAATACTATGTTGAGGTCCATCCATTTCACACCTAAAATGTTCTAAGGGGCTACAACAGAGGATCCATGGAAAGGAGCTAGGTAAACAGGGTGTTAAATATAAATGATCCGATGTCAAGAAATGAATTCCAAAAGGCAAAGAAGATTCGATGAGAACATCTTACATCAAATCAAACGCTAAATCAAAAGTACTAATTGACCAAAAGATCCTCTCCGTCCGTGAGATGAAACATGAAATATATCACTCACAGGAAAGGGCACTATGGGATAGAGGATCCTGAATAAAAAATTCAGTAAAGGAAAGGCACGCAGAACGACTCATATGAGAAGGGACAAAATTCCAAGAGCACAAAAGTGCTAAATGGCATGGGAATACAAAATGAATGAACACCCTTGTCTACCCTATGCTACAATCTTGTGGTGTCTGATGCCATAAGCTACCTGAAGACAAAATTAATAATGAATCTCATCTATTGGCCTAAATAGAGTTATCTGGACTTGAAAATCCTGGTTTCCGCTTTCCCAAATTGGACTATCATCAATGATTAAGGTACACACTTCGGTCATTTGAGAAATACGGATAGCTGGAAGATTTCGATAGACGTAGTTGTTTTGAAACAGTCTGCCACTCAAAGAACAATCACCCAGAGATCTAGGTTCACCAGGTAATCGCCAAGTGTTGCAGCCGCAACCTTTTCCCCTTATTTCTTAAATTTTGGGGCCCCTCCTTAGCACTTAGAGTTGTTTGTTTTCATGTGATCCCTGAAGGTCTGGTCTAGCCTTAGCTTTGGTCGATTCTAACAAGTAGTTTGCAGCCTGTCTCTCTAGAGCACGTTTGTGTTAATATTTTCTTGTGGGTCACAGAGTTGAATGTGGTTTTGATAGCCAGAGTTAAGTCAGATCAGTTGCCTTTTAAGAAAACCGTTGTCTCTGATATTTTTTTTAGTCTGGTCGCTACTGTGTTGAGCTCTCAAAACTCTTAGTTTTTCTGTGATCGAGCGTAAATTTTATGTCAGATCGGAAGCTGTGAAGTCTCAGCCCCTCCGCCGTTGTGGCTCCTAGTCCTATTTGTCATCCGAAGCGTGGATTGCCTCGATTTCCGATGTGTGTTAGCTTGTCTGTCACATATCTGGAGCCTTTACTCTTCCGCCGTTGCAGATGGGAAATCCTTCTCTCTGCCAATGTCCAAACTCTTCCGACGTCCGACGTGAAGTTTTCCCGCTCGTGTGCTTTAACCTTTTCTCCCTTCCGCCATTGCAGATGGTAAAGTATCTCCGCTTTCGATGCCCAAAGCTGGCCAAAATCTGATTCGAATTTTCCCGCTCACCTGTCCCGCGTGGGTCTAGCCTGTTCCTGTCCGCCGTTGCGGCTGCAAGGTCCTTTTCCCTTCCGAATCAGGAAGCTTTTCGACCGCCGACTTATAACTTTCCTGCCCAGGGCTGCATCAGAGCTCTTGCCCGCTTAAGGGACAAACCTGGCTATTTTCTTGTGGATCAACTATTGCAGATGATATTTTTATTTTAATGTAAAATCCCATTTCAACGAATGATGCATCAAAATTGTTTGCAGGAGGAATTCAATGGACTATTGAAGCAACCTGAAGTGAAGGATCTGCTTGGTCAAATCGAAACCTCTGGGGTTACAAGGAAGACATAAGCGAAGAAAAGGACCAAAAAAAAAAATGACAAAGGCACGGACTAGGAAGAACTGTCAGTTACTGATCATGAGATGAACGCTCACAGAAAGTAATTGGGAAGACAAAAAACTGCCAGAAGAGAAAGCTGAAACGTTCAAAAAGGAACTGGAAGGTCACCCGTTGGGAGGCATCCCAAACGATCGGGGGAATAGTTTAAATATTTGAAAGTAGTACTGAAAGAGGGCTTTTTCCCTGGAGAATTTTGGTAAATGTTTCCTTGTAAGAGGAACTACTTCGTTTTGCAAAGGAAACTGCAACTTTTCCTGTTGGAGAGAGTGAAAAGTGGAATGTATTAGTACAATTCAATGAATAATGTTGAAGAGGAACTATTTCATTTTCAGCTTTGTTTCATTTACTGTAAGAGTATTTAATTTCCTGAACCTATGTTCTCGTTGAATGTTCTTCAGTATCTTTTTGGTATATTTTCCACTGTGAGTGATAAATGTTGTTTATAAAATAATCGGCTATCTGGTTATTTAAATATCTGCGAATTTTCATGTGTCTTGAAAGAAGTATCAGCTATCTGTGATTCTTCATAATGCATGTGCAAAATTTATCACTTACCAATGAATGATAATCCTGCTCCCTAGGGATAATTTAGGTAGTCAGTTTGCTTTTGTTGTATGTGATTTAGATGCTTGTGAGCCATAAGATGAGAGGTAAGAACCTGCGCATCACATTGTGACTGTTCCTAGCATCTTTATCACCCTGCATTTAGTTAGGCACTTGCATTTCATTTCTTAAGTCAAAATACAAAAAAGTCGGTGGAGCGGGCCACAACCGGTAAAGCCCTTTGTTTTGTTACTTGACCTATGGTAGCCGGACCACAAACCAGACGGATTCCCTATACCAAACAGTCAAGGGGCTAGTTGGGAACATTGATTGGGGAGAATCCCTTACTGTTGCTGCCTGCGATTTTCCAGGCCTCAACAGTTGGATTTCCATCGTATAACGTGGTAGCTCTTCAGTACTTTGATGAGAATACAGAAATTTGAAATTTAATTTAATCACTTATAAATAACTATGATGATGATCAATATTTTTCTTGATTCGTTTTCACTCGGAATTTATTAATTCTTTTTAGTAACCCCTAGCACTTACCAGAGCCCATACTAAACGCCTATCGCAGGGAGTTACAAACATAATGCAATTCCAAAGCGTTCGCTCAACACTAAATGCTAGGATGTACTTGTATGATACACCTAGGGATACAATGGCCAAAGATCCGATGCTTCAAAGCTTATGCTCAACATCAACATGGAATGCTTCAGAGCTTATGCCCAACATTTCCAATTATATTTTCATGTGTTCTAGAGCTTTATGCTCAACACAAATGTAAGTACTCATGTGCTCCAAATCCTCTCGCTCAACATAAAACATCTCATCGATCATGTGCTTCAGGGCCCACACCCAACACAAACATTTCATCAATCATGTGCTTTGGGGTCCACGCCCAACACAAAACATATATATACATATATATCATCAACAATTAGGTGACATCCAATATACAAAACAAATCATCATGTTTATATGCAGTGGGGTCTTTGACCCAATATAAAATAAAACATCAATATAATTATCATGATCAATAGGCCTATGCCTATAAATGGTAGGTCCAAAATTTGGGACATTACACATACACAGTTTTCCTTGTTTCTTCTACCCAAAGGTGCATTAAGAGATTCTAGTCATGTAGCATTGATTTTTTTCATTCCATTTGGTTTGATTCTTTCATTCCACAACACCATTATGCTGAGGATTATATGGAGTTATTATCTCCCTCTTAATCCCAGACTCTTTGCAGGGTTCCTTGAATTATTCTCAGGTGATTTATCTACCATTATCTAACCACAGAGTATTGATCTTCCTTTCGGTGTGGTTCCCTACCAAGGCTTTGTTTTCCTTGAACTTAATTAATACTTCATTTTTCCCTTTCAATAAATATATCCAAGTCTTATGTGAGAAATCATCTATAAAGGAAACATAGTACATATACCTTCTTAGTGAGCTAGAAGACATGGGCACGCATACATCAAGTGTACTATCTCCAATATTCCTTTAGCTTTACTTTAACTACTGGGAAATGTCTTATTTGTAGTCTTTCCTTGTGCACATCCTTTTCAATTGGCTTCATGCTTTTCCTGTATTTCTGGAAGTCTTGAGACACCATTTCTCTCAATCGATAGTTATTTGTACTGCACATGTGGAATCCTTCGGTGCCATAGTTCACTTGGTTTTATTGACTCATGAACCAATTCTTGTTCAGGCTGTCCCTTTAGTTTTTACAAGCCCCCATCTCGTTCTCAAATCATTGGTGCATCATCTATTGTATTTCCTTTAGGACAGATTAGAACTTGACCATCAACAAATGTAACTCTCATTCCCTTTGCATCTAGTGGAGATATGGAGTGAAGATTCTTCTTCAATCCTAGAACATATAGCACATCCTTCATCTTTAAATATTTTTCAGAGTCTAGCTTATTTGAATATTCTCCACTTCCTTTTATCAGGTATCAATAATCATCCCCATGTTTCACCTTGTCAAGTAACTCATACTCAGACATATTGACGAATGATTCTTTGTATCTCACCATGTGTTTAGATGCCCCACTATCCATAATCCAATCATTTATTCCATCTGAGATAGTTCCTTTCACTGATGATATTATCACATACTCTTCATCTAAATCATCCTTCTCACTTTTGAATCTTTTGTTTGTTGGTTCTTCATATTTGAGGGTATGAGCATGATTCCTTTTCTTATGGCTGGGACAGTCTCTTACAAAGTATCACTTTTCATCACTAGTGTAGAATTAGATGTTAGAAGGATTGTTTCAGAAATAATTTTGTTTATTTTCCTTCTTATTGTTGGGATGGTGGTTCTCCTTCTTCATGTAGTTCAACTGGTTTGAGCAGTGAGAGCTTGACCTTCAATTCCCCCCATCTTCTCTTCTCTTGTTATGAGTCGAACTTCTTCCTGTGTGCATTATTCTTGGACTCTGATGAAATAGAACAACTTCCTTCTTGCATAGATATCTCAAGAAAGATCATAAAATCTCAGCTTCCCTGTCAATTCGCAACCAGGACAAAATTGATTGCAAAGGTCAACCACAATACAACCAAATCATAACTTGTACCCCCAACATAGTGCTCAGCCAAATATTATATTATATATTAACATATCAACAAATTATTCGAGTATGGCTTGATTATCATATGTCCCAAACTATTAACATATGATTCATGCGTTTAAAATTTACACCTTGCGCAAAAGATAATGGTTATACCGTGGGTCATCATAACCTAAATTCAGGCCAAGATTTGGATATGGAGTAGGGTGTTTAACATCATAATCTCCCCCACCAACTCACTTCTTTACAAAAACATATTACTATAATCATCCTAAGAGCTAGGGCATGAAGGCTAGGACCAAGAGTTATCCTTAGCAATAAGAAACCCCTAGTATAATATATATAACAAGATAAATGTAAACATGTCAAAAACATTGTCACATGCCCCAATTTTGCAAAAAAAAACTTATATTATTTGAGGAACAATATGTTAAATTTTATGCTAAGTTGTAATTGATGACCCAGTGGGATCAAGGAAATTTTATGTAAATTCTGAATATTTTATTATAAATAAATAAAGGAGGAGACAATAGCTTAGGAGAGCTGTTAAAAGAGCGTTTACTGGTCAAATTGGTGGAGGAGACTGGGTGGAGAGAAAATTGACATGTGGCAGCATCCTCAAACCACTTCCAACTATTGCAGGTGGAAACCTCCCTACATTTGTGGTCATGATTCCCCAAGAAAGTGGAATTAGACCAGGTGGCTCAATTAATGAAAACTGACCCAAAAGACCTAGGCAATCTTTATAAAAATTCTCATTGAAGAGAGTTGAGTCTGCTCATTCTAAAGAAGTGATCATTCAGGTTGAATGAATGTACTTCAGATAAATTCAATGGAAGGGAAATTTGGAAAGTGTTTGAGGGGATAACTGCTAATTGATCTAGTGCAGCTTTTAAGCTGAAGATTATACTGCTGAGAGCAGAGTGTTTTACTGAGGTATTGACCTAGTCAGTTGACAGAGGGTTCTATTGTTTGCATTCTCCACCAGTTCTCAACCAAGAAGACTAGGAACAGGCTCGGGGGTCCTAAGGAAGCGTTGTTTGAGCACTCTCCAGGAGGAACGACCTCCTAAATCTATTGTCGTTTGTCCTCAACAGGTTCTAGGTTGTGTTATTTTATTGTGTTAGTTTTATAAATATTAGTTTAACTGCTATATGAATGTTAACAGTTCAGTTCGTGAAATGTTAGATAAGTATTCTTATTAGATTGTTATTGAAATGAAATGGATTTAGAGAATAATGTGTTAGAATGAAAATAAATTTCTAAACTGTGTTTTTCCACACCTGGAAACCAGGTCGTACTCTAGCACAAATAGAATGCTTTAAGTAGATAAGAGAATGAAATTAGTAGGTAGGATTGTGTAACTATAAATAGCAGAGTAAATTTATTTCAATGTTTAAAATATTATAAAGGAAAAATAGTGTTATGATTTATTTGTGTTTACTGTTTTTACTTAGCATAACTAAATAAAAATGCAGAAAAGAAACAGTAAACTACATTAGAATTACAGTAATAGTATCCTCATAAAATAGAAGATTATAGAAGATAACAGCTCAGTTTATAAACAAGTTATTAACCACACAATTTATCTATTAAATCTATTTACTAAAAACTTAAACTATTACTTAACAAAAACCAGAATTAGGGTTATGTTTACAAACCCTTTATTTATGAAAAGTAAACACAGTTATAGAGTTAATGTATTAATCCTTACCGAGCTCTAAATCATTTCTAAGTTACAGAATAGTAAATAAATACAAATGTAAATGTAAACAATAAATAGAGTAAAACTAAGAAATTACTTATTCAGGAAATAATTATATTTACCAGACAAGCTTATAACCTGTGCAAGATAAACCTGAGGGTTAAAACCCTAGCTTTTCTTTTATCTTTTTATAAATTAATTTATAACAGTTTTAAACATATACATTGATAACTAAGTAAACAAATTAAACTAGAAGACTATAAGTTATGGGTTAGACTGATTATAGTCTTATCTCAAAAACTTATAATATATTTATAACTCTTTTATTTTTAAAATACTTCATAAACAGGTTAAATAAACATCAATACACATGTACAAGCGAAATAGAAGCAAACAAGAAACTGTGCTCAATTAATAATTAATTTAAGAATACACTTAATTAAGGGTTTCACTTCCAGTAAACCCTAACAATTATTTACTTACTGATAAGAGTAAAATTTATAAATTTACATTAATATTGTTCCACAGTCTTTATATTAATAATATTTATTTATAAACATAGCATAAACAGTAAATTACTTCACTGTCAGTAGAAGGAGGAAATAAAAAGCTATTTTTCAATAACATTAATTGCAGGTTAATGAAATCATAACAATCGCAAGACAGAGCTCAAGATAAATAAAATCTTTATTTATAAAACCAACTGTAATACATTGTCAAGCCATAAGGCTAAATCCTAACTTAAAAACCAAATACATGTCACAGCTCAAAGGCCGGGTTTACCCAACATAATAGCAAGGGTTTGCACATAAAACTGGAAAGCACATTACATTAAAAACTCTTAACTATTGAGAAACCAAAACAGGCTTCCAACACTATAATTTCTCCTTCACAACCCTCATTGCAAGTAGGGTAAAACATAGTTTGAAAAACAAGGCTTACCGATTGGGGCCACGAATTCCACAGAGGTCGGCTGTTGTTTTCCTTTTCATTGAAGTGTAGAGCAATCGAGGGTTCCTGCAACAAGCACATTACCGAGATTTAGCACGAAGTTCAACTTCAAAATTGAAAACCCTAACTGTGTTAAATAACTTAATAAAGATTTTGCATAATGAACTTTAAGTTGTCTTTACCTATCAGAGAGGAGAAAATGAGCAATGAGGAACCTGTCACTAGCCTGTGCAATTTATGCAGAGGAGTATTTAAACTCTACGCTGACCCTGAAGGGAAAGCAGTGTCAACAATATTAATTTTAACAAGCCATGACGAGCCACAAGAAAACTGGACTGAAACTTTGGACACGACGAGAGCCAACACACAAACAATAACCACTCATGCAGTAAGGTTTACAAGCTCGACGGTTTGCAAGAAAATAATAAGTACTGAAACCTCACTGCAACATATAGGAGCCACGAAGTAAGCAAGACAAAGAAACAACCTCTAATGGCCGCCAAGATAGTCACACAGAGCAGCCCGCAGGCCAGCAAAACCTCCAAAGACAAATGACAAGAGAATAGGGTTTCCAGCCCTTAAAAGTCACCAATGCATGGTGGTGAGTAATCCACGTGCCTCCAAATTATTCAACCACACATGGGTTTGGTCTATAGTTGTCTGCATTTACAATCAGCCAATTATTATTACAATGATATGCAAACAAACTATGCACACGACTATGGAGTGTGTTTATATATTTATTCACCAATGATAATTCAAAAACTATATCGTTGTAATCAACAGTTTCGAGGATTGTGATTTTGGTTCACAATGATTTCATAACATCGACCTTGGAATGGAGAGGCAATAACCTTGCCTTTGTAACAATCCTAAATTCAACATTATAATAAACATTCTTTTCAAATTAATAATTTGTGAGTTCACATTGAAAAATGATGATAATATATTTATATATTATTTAAAACACAAACCTTATCAATTGCAAACGATGGTTTAAAGATTAGTTACTTTTGCCAATAACTAACATACATCAGTCGACTATGGAGGAAAGGTGTTTAAATATTAACAAATAAATAATCACGAGGCATGACCATATTATAAGGTTTTACAAATAGTGTTTTATATGCTAAAGTAACCAATGATAATAATGATGAATACTATCATTATTTACAATGACAATTTTTGCTTGTGTGTGGTTTGGTTCTAGCATAGTATGGGAACCTTGGTTATAATGTTTCACTTGAGTTATACCTTAGATTAGAAGTTGTAGGTAATTTGATCTACCATAGTAGATATTATCAAACTACAACTTATTATCAGTAAGGCAACATAATAATAATAGTTTTATTATGGAGTAGAGCATGCACATGGTTTGTATTTATAGGATTAACACTGATAAAGTAGTTACCTATGGTTTAGACTTTGTACAAGTATTGGTAGGTAGTATTCCATCTTAAGACAATGTGTCTAGACTACAAGAACCAAATTTATAATGTCATGGACACTTCCAAGTAGAATATTTCTATAGGATGCATGTAACAGTTATATTAGAAATATTTACTAACGAGATTGATAGGAACACTTTCTTGAATAAGAGACAACACATTTATACATAACATTAGTGTTATAAGCATGTTAAAATAGAAATAAATGTATTACAAAGAACATGAGCATTAAGCTGACAGTAAGTATATGTGTTTTGCTAAGTATGATAAAAACAACGATCTTATATCTAATGTTGAATACTGTCTTAGAAACAAAAACTATAGAAGACAATTACTTTACCTCATTAGAGATTGCTTGTAAATAATCAATTTATTTACTAGTATTTTAACATGCAATAGATATATTTCTTGCTACTTTATGAATTAAACTTCTACTTGATCAATCGTTACCTATTAAACCTGTAAGAATCAACAATACATCTGTGTTAGCATAAATGCTAAGTAAGCCCAAGTTTTCAAAGATAGATTTCACCTACTTGCCAAAAAAGTAAACTTATTAGTAAAACTAAAAGAAATCTGAATGTAGGTCAATCTTATATGCATTAAGAAAATGAAAGCCGTATCAATTATCGTAATATGAAACTGATTAATACTAAACGTTAGACTGTTTCATTTTCCGCTAACCGCTAGCAGTTAGTAAACTGTGTATTCAACATTTTATGTTATCTTAAAAATTTTAAATTTTTATGAAATTTTGGGGTTATGACAAACATCACCTTCACGTATGGCGGCAGAATGCTGATAACCATGCAAACATATGAATATTTTTTATCCTTCCAAAGATCAGTAAAAATATAGTTTAAGTCACTCTACATTTTAAAAGACAAAGTATTTATGCCATAGTCACTAATACATGCTAGGTTGTTCAATTGGATTATAAAGATGTTTATAGATTTATATTTATATTGATTTTTTTTTTAATTGTGGAAATTATAGGTTTGTGATAGAATGGTATGTGTTAGTGCTAAAAGATGCACATTGACTACATAAGGAGCATGAATAGCACATCTTAAGCTCTAGGGATGAATAAAAGTTAAAAGGATGATTAGGTTTACAATAAAAGAAACAAAGATTAGGCTAACATATCAAACTACTCAACAGTGGATGTATAAACATAAACATGGAAGAAACATCACGAGAATGAACTTATATAAGGAGAGGAAAAGCTTCGTCCATATCATAATAAAAGTATAAACCACCCATAAGAACCCAAGTATAGGAAATAATTATGGATACAATATAACATTTATCAATTTAAGAATAAAAACAAAACAGATCCATCTCGAATATTATCACTTCAAATCCTCTTTTTAACATAGAATATGAAATACATGCATGCATGTATAGTAGAAGTCTAATCTCTAGACTTCCTAATGCACTCTCACCTTCTCGGTTGGAACTTCCCTCACCTGATTCCCCTATTTCTTGTTCTTCATTGACAATATATATCAAAAGCTACCTCATTCTAGGTCTAAGAGTTTGAAAGCATTCTTGAAACTAATCATCAAAGATGTTACAAATTTTGAGGGATAAAAATTTGTCATAAAATAAACTTAAATATTATACCATAAAATTTGGGATGTTGAAGCTCAAATGCTTGAAATTTTGGAATAATACTATTTACTGATAATCTTATGCTTCAAGGTTCTTTGCACTTATGGAATGTTGTCCTCCATTTCTTAATTGATGCATGAGGATTCCTACTAAAATTCTAAATAATTGGAAATAATAAGATCTCTTCTTGATATACGGTTTGAAAATATTAAATTGATGGATTTAAAATATGGAAATAAGCCTTTGTCTGCTGGCTGAAACCGATCCTCCATTAAAAAATATGGAGCAAGTTCTTTGACTATTTATCTTTCTTGGGAAAATAGATCTGAATGTTGATCCAAAATATGAGATTTCTTGATTTGCTCACTTCAAATCTTGCCATATTGTAGATAACTTCCTAGCTAATACCTATAGATTTGGGGTCAATTTTAATTTACCAAAATTAGGACTGGAGGAGATCTCAAAGACCATACATTATTGAATGCCCTACCACCTATAATTTTTGACAATTTAAATGGTCCATGAAGTTGCTCATCGAAATTCTAGAAATTTGGGATTGTTGTAGATAAGGCTAAAATTATTTGATCAATATTGCCTTCAAATAATAAATTTGAACTTGAATTCCATTCTTACCAAGAAGTACAGATACTTTACTGCTTATTCAAGGCCTACAAATATGGAAAGAATTGTTCAACTTCCCATTGATCTTTCCCTCCAAAATCTGGATTTGCGTGTAGATAATCCTATGCTCAATTGGCATGTGTGTTTAACACTTCTTTATTTCTCAATGGCGCTCTCTGCAATATTTTTAATCAGGATCTTAGCTTAATTTTTTCAGCACATGAAACCACTTTGATACTTTGGCCAAGAATTAGAGGTTTCTCTTTTGATGCAGTAAAGTTTCAAACTGATAAAAATAGGATAAACAACATCAAACATAACTTAGAAATAAAAGATTCTCATGTTGGAAACCTTTGGAGTGTAATAATGTAGCACTGGATCCTGAGCATCTATCACTTTCAAGGAATTCTCCTTTGACATTTGTTGGGCTAGGAAAGAGCCAAAGGAAGAAAACGAAGTGCAAGAAAAAGAGGAAAAGCAGGCGCATGACAGAGGAAAAGTAGGTAAAGGATGGAAGGGAAGCCCAGAGCAGAGAAAGCTGCGACGAGGAGTGGTGTGACGAGGAAACGTGCACCCAGAGTTGGTGGAAGGTTTGGAAGGAAAGAGTTAAGGATGAAAGACACTAGGTCAAGAATCACTGCAGGTGCTCGAGTCGACGGAAGACTAAAGGACAGTTTTGTGGCTTATTATGTCCTGAGCTAAATGTATGAAGGACAGTTGGGTGGTTAAGTATGGCCTTTCATTAATGTAATATAATATATTTTGTAGGTACTTATGACTGTAATAACTGAGATGTACTCATTCGGCCCTTCACGGTCTTGTAAACACTATAAATAGAAGGAAACTTCTCTATATAAGGGTTATCTTCAAGAAATAGCTTTAAGGAGATAGTGATATTCATTAAGAGTTGGTAGAGTAGAATTATTTTGAGGATATCAGATAGGAGTCTGGTAGTAGTAGGATGTTGAGCCGCAGATCTGCAGCTAAGTGTACAGACTGTTTTGTAAGATTCAATCTACAGCTAAGTGTGTAGAATATAGTAGAATAGAAGGGTCTATTCAGGTTGTGTGTGGATTAGTAGGAGTAGAGGAAAAGTATAAAAAATAGAGAGCATGAGAGCAAGAAGAGTCTAAGCCATAAAGACACATGTCAACTCAGTTTGTAAGTCGCACACTGCAAGGTGCCATATATTTCTCATGCCAGATGAAGAGCACCTTGGTCGTTTTTATCCAGATGGGTTTCCACATTATTTCCTTTGTCGCATGAATGTTGAATGATGAATATGAATGGTTGAATGTTTCATTGTATTGCATTATTTATATCTATTGTTCGAATGAATGTCGCAATACTAATAAGCAACAGTAAATGAATAAATTATTAAAGCATTGTTGAGCACTATATATTATTCATGTTAAAATACTATTAAGTTGTAATACTATCGCACAATCGTCATTTTTGTTTAACGAATCAACTGCATCGCATAGTTGCACCAGTTGTTAAGATTGACAAGGACAAGGTTGTGTTGCACTATTGCACCATTATGAAGTAGTAAAAGACACCATCCTTCTGACTCTATCGAGCACCTTGGTCGTGTGCCAAGGGACTGTAATCCCTCTCCAACTACGGAAACATGGTTCTGGTAGTTACACATTAAGATATCTCGGGTGAGGCTGGGCCTTCCTCGCATATGTTTCCAGCTGAGCTTGTTTCATCGGGCCGATGTCTTTCGGTGTTTTGTTGGTTTTGTGTTGTATTTGAACTTGGGTCACGTGAGTGGGGAAAAGTAGGCCAACAACACTTGATCATGCCATTTAAAATATTGCTATTTAAGCTGAACCATGTAGTGCACTCTACGCTCCATTTTCAAATCGCACTTGGACTTCATATGTGCATCAATTGTTTCATCATTCATCCTCATGACACATTTGAATACTTGTCATAACATAATTTTCTGACGTGTTGGTTTTCAAACCATAAAATATATCCCACATCAATATGTAATTTATAATTCATATTGTCAAGTGTTTCAATGTTAAATTGACTCGTTATGGAAGGTGATGGATATATGGAATCTTCGTTGGAAAACTCTGGATTTTGTGAAATTTTTGTCTACTTTTTAAAAATGAAATCCCTGTGAAATGAAGGTCTTAAGGGGTAAAAGGTAATGAGTTTATAAACTAACAATTTTAATTTTAATAAAATTATTAAATAATAATTTTACCTTTCTAAATAAAATTATTATTAGGTAACTCTATTTTGTTTTAAACAAAAATTATAATTTTGAGGGAAATGAGTTAATAGGTCAACAAGCAACAATTTTGATGGAATTTTGGAGGGCAAGGAGAATCGGACGCAAGTTGATGGAAAGAGTGATGACTTCAGAGCAAGTACTTTGGCGAGTATATTTATGAACATTTTTGTAGGAAAAAGTAGGATCCCTCTCTGCATGTATGTTTCTGAAATGTAAATTTTTTTATGGTGACTTGAAAATAATGTAAGTAGCCATCAGGTCTTGAAAATCATTATAGAATTCTAGCGGATTCAAAAAACATAATTGTTGCTTCAACTGCATAAACGGCCTTATTCCCGCATTGGTTTTTTCATTATGCAATGCGGAAGATGAAGCATTAAAAATATGCAATATGTCTTCATTAATATTGAAATTTGGAAACAAAATATAGTTATAAAAATAATTCTTAGACTTTGAAACATATCTATCAAGTGTAGAATCTACTTCTTGATGAAAACAAAATGCTTGACCAAAATTTGAGAATATAAAATTATGAAAGTCATTGAAAGTTAAAAATGGTAGATGATTTTTAATATCAACAAAAAGACATTGAGGAGCAAGAATTTTCTCTAAGACAAAAATATCATCATCCTCTGCATACTCTCTCTCATGACAATAATCACTTTTAAGAAGAGAAAACTCTGATCAATAACTTGAAAATATGAGAAAGAAATAAAATTTGAAGGAGATGCATTAGCATACTGAGGAAAATGAAAATTCGTATCATATTTTCTTGTACATATTCTTCCTCAGATTCCTATGTGCTGAAAATTGATTTTTGATGTACATAGACCTGTTCTTGTTCCAAATATTCATCTCTACTTTGATCTACAATTCCACAAGATCGTAAATTGTCTTCAACCTCTTTGGCATCTGAAAACATTTGATGCTTGGAAGATGAATTAATGTCTCTGAGATGGAGGGTTAACTTAGGATATTGATGAGCTAATCTATAATATAACATGTCAAGTTTTTTTGAAGGTCTTATCTCTGTAGGAATGTTGGCATAAAATCTTTGAAACCTCCAATTAAATTCAATAACAAGCTCATCATTTTCCCTTTTCAAACCATAAAATTCAGAAAGAAATTGATCATAAGATTTATTCTTACCCCAATACTTGAATAAGAATTCATGTAAATATCCCCATGATCCAATTGAATTAGATTTTAAATTTTTAAACAAGAACCCAACATCTCCAGCTAAGGACTTGAAAAATATCCTCATGACGATATCCTCATGTACACTCTGAAAATTGTCAATGAAATTGTGAAAAGATTCCAAGTGATTTTCTGCTGTGACATAGTCTTCTCTAGTAAATAGATGGAGATATTCAACAAAGTTGGGAGGATAAGTATGTAAGTGAGTTGGAATCCTGAGAGGCTTAAACATTTTTTTTTCTAATTTTAGACTGAAATTCAGTGGGGTAAAAGTGAAATTCAACAGGTTGATTACAAACTCTGCAGCTGTGATAATAGGTGATAAGATCTGAGAATGAGATAAATCAGTTTCATCATCCTCAAGGTTACAAGGGTGATCAAATTTAGGAAGGACTTGAATACATAGATTAGCCTTCTGAATAGGTTGAGATGAGAAGACATGGTCAACATCTACAACACAGGAGAAATGGAAATGTTCTTATTTGAATGAGGGATATACAAATGAATGTTTATGATCATCAAAGTAAACAAAGAAAAGGATAATCCTCTTGTTGAGGCCTGGAAAATCGCAGGCAACAACAGTAAGGGATTCTCCCCAGTCAACGTTCCCAACTAGCCCGTGACTGTTTGGTGTAGGGAATCCGTCCGGTTTGCGTTCCGGCTACCGTAGGTCAAGTAACAAAAATAGAAGGCTTTTACCGGTTGCGGCCCGGTCCACCGTGTATATTTTTGTATTTTTTGACTTAATGTATGAGATGCACGTGCCTAACTAAATGCAGGGTGAT
The DNA here is from genome assembly GCA_001517045.1 of Pseudotsuga menziesii. Taxonomy (NCBI): domain Eukaryota; kingdom Viridiplantae; phylum Streptophyta; class Pinopsida; order Pinales; family Pinaceae; genus Pseudotsuga; species Pseudotsuga menziesii. Next base: position 93,171 of record LPNX011114248.1, on the reverse strand, counting down.
CAGTATGCAGGGAGTAGTCACAACGTGATGTGCAGGTTCTTACCTCTCGTCTTAGCGCTCACAAGCATTTAAATCATACAAACAGTAATAAATAAAACTAACTAAACTATCTCTAGAGAGCTGGATTAATTCATGAGTAATGCAATACTGTTCAGGTGTTATGTAAAATCACAGATAGCTGTTCTTATAACCAAACATATAAACAAAAGTAAAAGTATACATGACGAGATATCTCGTCAACAATTAAAACATCCCATTACTCATAGTGGAAGAACACCATACAAATACCGAAGAATCTTCAGACAAGAACATAGGTTCAAGAAATTAGAACACTCTTACAGCTAATGAGACACAATTGAAAACGAAATAGTTCACATTCAACATTGCTTATTTAAACGCATTGATCCATTCCACATAGCACTTTCTCCAACAGGTAAACTTTTCACTTTCTGGTTTGTAAAACGAAATAGTTCCTCTTACAAGAAAAAGGTTTACAAGTTTGCCAGGGAAAAAGCCCCTCTAACTTCTAGCTTTCAAATATTTAAACCAAAATCAGGAGACCGCTTGGGTTCCCCCCAAACATGTGACTCTTCGGTTCTTCGGGCATTTCATATCCCTCCCTTTTCATTTTTTCTGCGCAAGCTCATTATCAGCTCAGTAACTGACGGACCTTTCAGATCTGTGCCCTTGTTGCTTTCGATTTTTTCTTTTACTTTACTCGCGCCCTTTGAGATCCTATCTCCAAGCAGTACCTTCACGCCACAGCAATATGAACTGTCTTTTGGGTTTTCCTACAATTAACCAATGTGCATCATTCACCGGGTTGTATTCCAAAATAAACATCAAATTATACTAACTGAAACGGCTAATCCACAGGAAATGGCCAGGTGCACCAGTTGATCTGAGAATCTTAACAAACGCTTCCACTACTACTTCGTTCACCTACAGGCTCAACAGACATCACCAACGACGGACAACAGAAAACTCGATGACAGCTCAAAATACCTACCCACAACCGCAACGGCGAAAAAGAAAAGGTTAAGGACATGCGACCCGCAGGAGGGAAAGTTCCCCAATCGGAAGTCGGAAGACATTACATCGGAAGCCAAATGAATTTCGCATCCGCAACAGCGGAAGAGAAAAAGCTACGGGTATGCGATTAAAAGGCTAATACACATCGGCAGTCGGAGCGCTTTGCACTTCTGGTGTTAAGTCGCTTTGGGAGCCGCAATGGCGGACGAGAAAAGGACAACAGTCGCCGATCAAACATAGTATGACTCCCGAAAAAATATTAAGCGTTTAAAAAACTGTTAGAAAATCAGCACCGGCTAAAACCCGCTTTACTTCCGAAACAGAGGCCTTGAAGAACAAAGATCTGATTTATTACCATTTGCTAGCAAACCAGCTCAAATTTGTGACCAATCACAAAATTCAAATATAGGCAACCTCTGGAACAGGCTGAAAATAAATCTGTAAAATCATTCGAAAATAAAATCCGACCAAAAGGTTCAAGGATCCAATGATTACAAGCAATGCTAAATAATGAGGAGGGGCCCAAAATTTAAGAAATTTGGGGAGAACGGTTGCAGCTGCACCAATTGGCGATTACCTGGAGAACCTAGATCTCTGGGAGATTATTCTTTGAGTGACAGGCTGTTTAACAACGAATGCATCTATTAAATTCTTCCAGGAATCTAGATTTCTCAAATGACGAACATGTGTACCTTTAATCATTGATGATAGTCCAATCTGGGAGAGTGGAAACCAAGATTTTTCAAGTCTACATAACTCTGTTGAGGCCATAGGATGAGTTTCATTATTACTTTGTCTTTAGGTAGCCGATAGCTTGGACACCATAGGATTGTAGCATATGGTAAACAGAAATATTTGTTTGTTCCTCATTCCCATGCCACTTTAGCATTTTTTGTGATTTTGGACTTTTGTCCCTTTTCATATGAGTCCTCCTGCATGACTTTCTTTCTGAATTTTAATTCAGGTTCCTATATCCCATAGTGTCCTTTTGTGTGAGCGGTGTACTTCATGTTTCAGCTCACGGACGGAGAGGAACTTTCGGCAATTTAGTACTTATGATTCAACATTTGCTTTGATGTATGATGCTTTCATAGGAGTTTTTGACTCTTATTTGCCTTTTGGCATTCATTTCTTGGCATGGGATCATTTATATTTAATATACTGTTCACCTTGATTCTTTCCATGGGTCCTCTGTTGTCACTCCTTAGAACATTTTAAGTGTGACATGGATGGAGCCTCAACATAGTATTCCAGACTCTTCGAATCCGGTTTTTTTCACAGGGGTTAAACAGGAATTCAATGCACACAGAGCTTATTCAATAAAACTACTAAACTGGAAGAAGTTATTTTATCAACACACAGTCTGAGACCCAAAAATGTTGATCATTCCCAAACATTTTGATGTTCTCCATGCAACTGCGGGTTCGTTCCCTTTATTGGAATCAAGAAAAATCAAACTAAGCAAACTGAAAAAACATGACTCAAAAGACAGCCAAACAGATTATTTATATACAAGACAGAAGAACTCAACAAAACTCAGGAAAAATAAGGCTTGAGAACCAAACCATTCACTGGTAAGTTCTCTTCCCACCCCTGTAGATCTTGCAAGTTATAAGTAGAAGGGCCACGCTTTGCTGCAATCTGAAAAGGACCTACCCACAACTGCTGGAATTTAGTGTGCTTTCCTTTCTCATCATGGGGGTGATCCCATTTGAGGACTAAGTCTCCTACTTCAAAGTCTTTTGTTCCAGCTTTATGTTTTTCGAACCATCTCTTTGCTAACTCTTGCTGTTGCTTAAAGCGTTCCCTAGCTTTAGATCTAACCTCTTCTGCTTTCAGAAGATTGCATATCCTCATCTTCAAAACTTCATTCTCCGACCCTTTGGACTCTTGAGCTATTATGGAAGAGGGTAGCATGATGTTGGGGGGAAGAATGGCTTCTTTACCATACACAAGGGTATACGGTGACACTCCTATAGCAGACTTGGGGGTGACTCTATCGGCCCAAAGGGCATTTGGTAGTGTTGAGTGCTAGCTCCTCTGGTTTTCTATCATGGTCTTCTTTAAAATCCTAATCAGATTTTTGTTAGTGGATTCAGTGAGGCCATTTCCTTGTGGATAGTAATTAGCAGAATAATGCAATTTTATCCCTTTATCATGAGCAAAAGCAGTTAATTTAATTGATGAAAAGTACATAGCATTATCAAAAACTAACGAAACTGGAACTCCAAACCTGGTCATGATGTGGTCCTACAGGAAACTGATGACCTCGTCTTGATTTATCTTGTGCAGCAGAATTGCTTCGACCCAGCGAGTGAAATAATCGGTTGTGGTCAGAATGTACTTGTGTTGTAGGGAGGAATTTGGTTTTATTTCTCCAATGATATCCAACCCCCATTGATCGAATGGTTCCGTGATCATCACAGGCTTTAGGGGTGCTGCTGCTTTAGGATGTCTCCCACTACACCTTTGGCAAATGTCACACTTCCTCACATGTGCGTGTGCATCTTTGAAGAGTGTAGGCCAATAGTAATCTGCCCTGAGGATTTTGTGGACTGTAGTATCTCTTGAATAATGTCCCCCAGCAGGACCGTCATGCAATTCTGACATTACTTTCTTTGCATCTTCCTTTTCTAAGCATCTGAGAAGAACCCCGTCACAATTCTTTCTGAATAATACTCCTTCAACAAGTTGATAGGAGGCTGATTTAAGACGCAACACTCTTCTTTGCTTGGAAATCCAATGTTCTGGCAACAGCCCTGCCTACAGGTAATGCACAAGGTCTCTATACCAAGACTCGGGAGCTGTAAACAAAGGACATACCTCCATTACATGTAATTCGGCTTCATCTTCCCAGGCGTGTTCTTCATTTTTTTCATTTTCAGTCATCTGTTTGCACAACCCTTGTCCTTTAACTATAGACAATGGCTTGAATTCAAGGCCGTACTCTTGAAGAGCTGTTACCCAGTTGCCTCTTCTTTCTCCTAACTCCTTCTGTACAAGAAGAGACCTTACAGCTGGGTAGGGGACAATCACCTTGGTTCTATTTTTGAAAATATAAGGCCTGAATTGCTTTACTGCTTTGAATACAGCGTAAGCTTGTTTATCAATAGCTGGGTAATTCAATCCGGCCCCCTATAGACCAGTACTCATAAAGGATATTGGGAATTCATCCCCCCCATCTTCCTTTTGGGTGAGCACAGCTGCTAGTGAATCATCGGATGCAAAGGTATATAAGATGAAATATTTGTCGAAATCTGGGCTTTTCAGGAAGGGTGCATGTGCAACAACAGTTTTGATTTTGCTGAATGCGCTCTTCTCAATTTCAGTCCACTTGAATAGTGCATTTTGCTTTACCATCTGCTGCAACGGCTGGACAATCTGAGCAAAATCAGGCACAAATATTCGCACGAATTTTATCATTCCCATAAATGATTGCATCCCCTTTTTATTATGGGGCAAGGGGATTTGTTCAATAGCCTTAATTCTTTCTGGATCTATAGAGATTCCTTTCTTCAAAACTATATGACCCAGTGACTTGCCCTCCGTGACAGCGAACACACACTTCATAGGATTGAGTGAGATGCCATATTTCCAACAACGTTCGAAAATTTTCCTTAAGTGAAATGCATGCTCTTCTCTTCTCTTCGAGAATATTGTAATATCGTCAAGGTATACTACAGCACTTCGACCAATCAATCCGCGGAAAGCTATGTCCAAAGCCCTCTAAAACATTGCTCCAACATTTATCAGCCCAAAGGGAATTCTCTTGTAGGCAAAGGTTCCCCATTTGGTCCTGAACGTGGTCTTCAATCTGTATTCTTCAGCTACTAATACTTGATTGTAGCGAGAGAAATCGTTTAATAACGAAAACAGTTCAGAACCTGAGACCATTTGCAGCAATTGCTCATGGGTGGCACATGATAGTTATCTTTGTTGGAAGCGCGGTTTAGATTTCTGAAATCCACGCATAATCTTATTTCTCCAGATTTCTTTATCACTGGTAGCAGATTTGATACCCATTCTAAGTGTCTGACCTTAAAAATGATTCTAGCATCCAATAATTTCTTCACTTCACTCTGAATCAACGGTTCAAATTTTGGATGCATTTTCCTTAAATGTTGTTGATACGACTTGATGCCGGCTTTGATGGGGACAACATGTTAATGATGCTGGTGTCGTATGTTTTCAAATCTTCGTATGTCCAGGAAAAAACATCTTTATATTGTCTAAACAGAGTGACGAACTTATCTCTTTCCGCTGGTGAACAACCTTTGCTAAGGTTCACAAATTTAGGACTTGCCTCAGTCCCTAAATTTATCAGCTCGAACTGTAGAGATGAGCTGTGAGTCTTCACGTTGGCTAGTCTTCTGAAATTTTCATTTAAATCGAACATTCTTTCCAATGTTCTGACTCCTTTAGGGATGAAATTGTCATATTTCATCTCATCCTGATGTTCTTCATCATCTATAATCGCCCCTTTGAACACCTCGTCATTTGTTAAGCATTCTATTATCTGCTAATCATCGTCGAACACTCACAGGTTGGTGATCATATTCGGTACTGAGGGCCTGAAAAGCAATTCGACAAAGCATCGATTATTCGTGGGTACGAGCCTAGCGGCTAATGTGGCCAACAAGTCAGCTGCTGCATTTTTAAGTCTTGGAATTGAAATAATATTGAATGCATTAAAACATTTAAGCAGGTCCCATACCTCATTTTGGTAAGCTTTTAAGTGAGGGAAAACACAATGTATTTGATTCCGGATTTGTTTCACAATAATTTCAGAATCCCCAAAAACTCTTAGATTACTTACCTTTAATTCAATCGCTTTCCTCAAACCCTGCTCCAGTGCTTTGTACTCAGCTGTATTATTAGAACACTCAAACTCTAATCTACATGAAAGAAAAATTTTATTCTTCTGGGGGTCGATCAGGACACAGCCAGCCCCTGACCCCTCTAATGTCTTAGAGCCATCAAAAAACAAAGTCCAAAAATTACTAACTACTGAATGTGAATCTATTCCTACTGCTAAGTCTACTATTTTACAGTCAACCTCATCAGCCTGTGAGAATCGAAGGAGATCAGGCTGAGTGTCTGATGTGTTTCTGGCTTCTTCTGCTTGGTAATTTCCTGGTTCCAATTCGATAAAATAATTTCCCAATACAGAGTCCATTGGTTCATTCTTCTCCTCCAGTTGAGTAACATTGTATTTCATGTGAGGCTCTCTTAAAATCTTAATCTGATTCGGACTTCCTTTGTATGGAAACCACAGATGCGACCAATCCGAGGCACAATATCCATTTAGTTTGGCCGACCAATATCTGCTCAGGACAAGACCGTAAGCGTCTGGTATATCAGCCACCACAATATTAATGACTTGGCACACTTTATCATTTGATGCCAAACAGACTAGGACATCTTCCATCTCACCAATTACCTTTACATCTGTCGTGTCCAACTGAATAACCTTCCACGTAGATGGCTTAGGCTGCCCATTGATCTTTTTACAGACTGATATTAGCATGACATTAACTGGTGCCCCTAAGTCTACCAAGCAATAATGTACATTATGATTGAAAATTTCAAACGTGAGGAGGAAAGGTGGATGTTTGCTTTTAGACTTACCTCCAATGCTGGTTTCTCTGATTTCTTCTTCTTCCTGAGGTTGATTGTCAGTGGGCAGCTTCTCATCCGATGCTTCAAGTGCTTTCAATAGTCTTTCTTTTTGCTGCGGTACTTTACACATTTCGAATAGTGGAACATTCGCTTTTACCTTCTTTAAATCCTCCACGATGTCATAATCCATCAGCTGCTCAATGGGATGATGTTTATCAACATTCATCTTTCCTTCCTTTGGCCTAGCCAACGTATTATTCTGCTTCAGATCTTGGCTGGTAATAGTGAATTTTGGAATCTTATCAGCTAAGGATTTATTTTGAAATTTCTTTACATTTCTTTGCATCCTTTTGATCTTTGGTAGAGTGAGACTGTTTTCTTTAATTTGCCCTTGGCTCCATGTTGCCACATTGGTTTCCATGACATCCTTGTAGCCCTGATTCTTTTCCTCTTCAGCATCAAATAACGAAACAGAATCCCACAAAACCATGGTTTCCTCTTCTTGTTCCTTTGTTGACGTAGTATTCTCTTTTCTATCTTCATCTCCATCTTCTGTTAATCTAGAATCCAACAGCTGATTCATTACCAATGTCATCGAATTTATCCATTGAGGACAATTCTTTTCAGAATGTGGCTGTTGGTGGAAAGTGCAAAAATTGTCCATGCCTACCTTTGTTAAATTCATGGATGCAGTATTGTGAGGAGGAGGTTGAGACTGATTGTTATCCTCTCTTTTCTTATAATATGGCTTATAAAACTTTTGTGTTTCCTTCTTTTTCTCCAAATCTATGATTTTGTTGGAAATCTTCTGCATCATTTTTTCCATATTTTCATAATATGGTGATTTCTCTTCCTTAGGCTTCGTAAACAATAAGGCTTTCCTTCCTGCACCTTTCTCTCCCGACTGTTCTGGATAATCTTCAATACTTTCTCTTTCAACTTCCACTACTTCTGCCTCTTCATAGTTTTCCGTCAAAGTAGGCTTGGCCCTACCTTTGGCAAACATGGCCAAATCAGGGCCTAAAGCTGAAGTATAATATTCAATCAGAACATTGTCTGAAGGTTTATCCGTTTCAGAAAAATTCTTGAGATAGGTTGTGAACCTTTGAGTAAAACTATGCACTTTCTCGTTTCTCTCTTTCTTCAAGGCTCATAGCCCTTTCATGAGGGCTGCATGAGTCTTTTGAATCGCATACTTATTCCTGAAAATTCTCTCGAAGGTATCCCAATTAGGGATAGAGTTAGCAGGCAACCCAAAATACCATGATGATGCAACTCCTTTAAGGGTATGTGGAAATAGTCTGCAAACTACATCCTCATATTCCCCAGCCCTCAACCCTTCTATCACCAAGTAAAAACTTTGCAGGTGATCATCTACCAGTATCTTCTCATTTGGGTCGAACTTGGGCAACATCTTGTCAAAGGCTTGAGGTAGATCATGTAACGGAGGTGTTAGATTTAAAGGTGATCTGGCTCTCCAGGAAGGTGGTGGATTTGGTGGGTTGAGTGCGTTGGGTGGTGGATTAGCATTTACTCCTGCCATGAGTCTGGGTGGAAAGTAAGGAGGTGAGCCAATAGGAGTGTGAGTAGGAGAACTGTGAGGGGTATCTGGGCCTTCTTGATTCAAAGGTAGTACAACTTCTTGTAAGGATGTTTCTACAAGTTCTTCCCAGTATCCAACCAGCACTGAGTCTTCTACTACAGGACGGTCTTTCCTTTTATACTCTCTTCTGGGCAATTCAGGGATGATTGGCAATCCTCCAATCTTCTTCACATATGCCTTGGTGTGTCTTCTCATGTCATTAACAACTTTTTTTCCAACAGAATATAGATTTTCTCTATTCCTTTCTTCCAGAATTGGATTATGAAGCCCACTGCTTTCAGAACTGTTACCGGTAGAATAATCTCGGGAAAATAGGTTTCCTCAGCCAGCTATGCACTGGCGGCCCTCCTTCTAGCGCCAAAAATGTTGAGGCTTGGAAAATAGCAAGAAACAACAGTCAGGGATTCTCCCTAGTCAACGTTCCCAACTATCCCGTGACTGTTTGGTGTAGGGAATCCGTCCGGTTTGCTGTCCGGCTACCGTAGGTCAAGTAACAAAAACAGAAGGCTTTTACCGGTTGCAGCCCGGTCCACCGTGTATATTTTTGTATTTTTTGACTTAATGTATGAGATGCACGTGCCTAACTAAATGCAGGGTGATCAGTATGCAGGGAGTAGTCACAACATGATGCGCAGGTTCTTACCTCTCGTCTTAGCGCTCACAAGCATCTAAATCATACAAACAGTAATAAAATAAAACTAACTAAATTATCTCTAGAGAGTTGGATTAATTCATGAGTAATGCAATACTGTTCAAGTGTTATGGCAAATCAGAGATAGCTATTCTTATAACCAAACATATAAACAAAAGTAAAAGTATACATGACGAGATAGCTCGTCAACAATTAAAACATCCCATTACTCATAGTGGAAGAACACCATACAAATACCGAAGAATCTTCAGACAAGAACATAGGTTCAAGAAATTAGAACACTCTTACAGCTAATGAGACACAGCTGAAAACGAAATAGTTCACATTCAACATTGCTCATTTAAACGCATTGATCCATTCCACATAGCACTTTCTCCAACAAGTAAAATTTTCACTTTCTGGTTTGTAAAACGAAATAGTTCCTCTTACAAGCAAAAGGTTTACAAGTTTGCCAGGGAAAAAGCCCCTCTAACTTCTAGATTTCAAATATTTAAACCAAAATCAGTAGACCACTTGGGTTCCCCCCAAACGTGTGACTCTTCGGCTCTTCGGGCGTTTCATATCCCTCCCTTTTCATTTTTTCTGTGCAAGCTCATTATCAGTTGAGTAACTGACAGACCTTTCAGATCTGTGCCCTTATTGCTTTTGATTTTGTCTTTTACTTTACCCGCGCCCTTTGAGATCCTATCTCCAATCAATACCTTTGTGCCGTGGCAATATGAACCGCCTTTTGGGTTTTCCTACAATTAACCAACGTGCATCATTCACCAGGTTGTATTCCAAAATAAGCGTCAAATTATACTAACTGAAACGGCTAATCCACAGGAAATGGCCAAGTGCACCAGTTGATTTGAGAATCTTAACAAACGCTGCCACTACTACTTCGTTCACCTACAGGCTCGACAGACATCACCAACGATGGACAACAAAAAACTCGACGGCGGCTCAAAATACCTACGTGACAGCCACAATGGCGGAAAAGAAAAGCTTAAGGACATGCGACCCGCGGGCAGGAAATTTCCCCAATCAGAAGTCGAAAGACATTGCATCGGAATCCAAATGACTTTCCCATCGGCAACGGCGGAAGAGAAAAAGATACAGGTACGCGATTAAAAGACTAATACACATCGGCAGTCGGAGCGCTTTGTACTTCGGGTGTTAACTCGCTTTGGGAGCTGCAACGGCGGACGAGAAAAGGACAACAGTCGTCGATCAAACATAGTATGACACCTGAAAAAATATTAAGCGTTTAAAAAACTGTTAGAAAATAAGCACCGGTTAAAACCCGCTTTACTTCCGAAATAGCGGCCTTGAAGAACAAAGATCTAATTTATTATCATTTTGCTAGAAAACTAGCTCAAATTTGCGACCAATCACAAAATTCAAATATAGGCAACCTCTGGAATAGGCTGAAAATCAATCTGTAAAATCATTCGAAAATAAAATCCAACCAAAAGGTTCAAGGATCCAATGATTACAAGCAACGCTAAATCATGAGGAGGGGCCCAAAATTTAAGAAATTTGGGGAGAACGGTTGCAGCTGCAACACCTCTTTATATGTAAAGGGATATACAGGAATGAACTGATGAAGAAGAGAGAAACATGATGAAGAAGAGAGAAAGCTAATGTGTTGATACCTGGTTTTTTCCATCAATGATTTTATATTTCTGTCAGCAAAATTCTTCCTCTAGTGGAGTCTTTGAATGTGGAGTCACCAGTTAGAAAATTGTAGTGAAGCTAATGTTCTACTCCTGTCTACCATCAAGAGCTAGATCTGATCATTATTGTTCTTCTCAGGGAATATAATCTTCACTTTTGTTCCCTGGAAACAACGCCAGAATATGTTAGTGCTAAAAGATGCAGAAAGAGCATGGCTAGAACATCTTAAGCTCTAGGGCTTGATAAAATTTAAATGGATTTGGTTTTTCCCTTCAATATTTTTATCTTTGTCAGCAAAATTATTCCTCCACTGGAGTCACTAGGTATAAATTGCAGTAAATCTAATGTCCTACTCGTGTCTACCATCAAGAGTTGCATTTGATCATTATTGTTCTTGTCGGGGAATATAATCTTCACTTCCGTTCCCTGGAAACAACAACAAAAGATGTTAATGCTAAAAGATGCACCTTGATTGCAGAAGGATCATGGCTAGGACATCTTAAGCTCTAGGTTTGAATAAAAGTTAAATGGATTTGGTAAATGGATGATTAGGTTTATGGTAAAAGAAACAAAGATTAGGATAAAATAGCAGATTACTCAATAGTGGATGTATAAACATAAACAAGGAAGAAATATCACAAGAATGAACTTATATAAGGAGAGGAAAAGATCTGTCCAGATCATAATAAACGTATAAACCATCCACAAGAATCCAAGTATAGGAAAGAATCGTGGATACAATATAACATTTATCAGTTCAAAAATTAAAACAAAACATGTCCATATCAAATATAATCACTTCAAAGCCTCTTTGTAACACAGAATATGAAATACATGCCCGCATGTATCGTAGCAGTCTAATCTCTATATTTCCTAATGCATTCTTATCCTTCTCGACTGGAATTCCCCCCACCTGATTCCCCTATTTCCTGTTTTTCATTTACAATGTATAGCAAAACATACCTCATTCCAAATCTAAGAGTTTGAATTCCTTCTTGAAACTAATCATCAAAGTTGTTACAAATTTTGAGGGATAAAACTTTATCATAAAATAAACTTAAATATATTGTCATAAAATTTGGGATGTTAAAGCTCAAATGCGTGAAATTTTGGAATAATACCATATACTGATAATCTTATTTTGCTAGGTGCTTTGCACTTATAAAAATTCTATCCTCAATTGCTTAATTGTTGCATGAGGATTATAATTAAGCTTTTAAATAATTGGAAATAATAATATCTCTGCTTGATATATGGTTTGAAAATCTTATATTGATGGATTTAAAATCTGGAATTAACCCTTTGTATGTTGGCTGAAACCAATCCCCAATCTAAAAATATGGAGCAAGTTCTTTAACTATTGATCTTGCTTGGGAAAATAGACATGAATGTTAATCCAAAATATGAGATTGCCTGATTTGCTCACTTCAAATCCTGCCATATTGCAAATAACTTCCTAGCTAATACCTATAGATTTGGGGTCAATTTTAATTTACAAAAATTAGGACTTGAGGAGATCTTAAAGACCATATTTTATTGAATTCCATGCCATCTATAATTTGGACATTTTAAATGCTCCCTAAAGTTACTCATTGAAATTATGGAAATTTGGAATTGTTGTAGATAAGGCTAAAATTGTTTCGTCAATATTTCCTTCAAATAAGAAATTTGATCTTGAATGCCATTCTTGCCAAGAAGTACAAATACCTTTCTGACTTCTCATTCAAGCCCTAAAAATATGGAAATAATTGTTCAACTCAAACTGATCTTTCTCTCTGAAATATGGATTTGCTTGTAGATAATCCTATGCTCAATTGGCATGTGTGTTTAACATTTCTTTATTGCTCAATGGTGCTCTATGCAATCTTCTTTATCAATATTTTAGCTTAATGTTTTCAATACATTAAAGCACTTTGATACTTTAGCCGAAAATTGGAGGCTTCTCTTTTGATGCGTTGTAGTTTCAAACTGATAAAAATAGCATAAACAACATCAACTATCAATTAGAAATAAGAGATTCTCATGTTTACAACCTTCGCAGTGTAATAATGTAGCACTGGATCTTGAGCATCTATCCTTCTCAAGGCGTTCTCCTTCGACACTTGATCATGCCATTTAAAATCCTTCTATTTAAGTTGAACCACGTAGTGCGCTATATGCTCCATTTTCAATTCGCACTTGGACTTCATATGTGCATCACTGTGTTTCATTAGTCATCCCTAATGACACATTTGAATACTTGTCATAATATACTTTGCTCACGCGTTGGTTTTACGATATATCCCACGCCAATAAGTAATTTATAATTCATATTTCCAAATGTTTTAATGTTAAATTGACTCGTTATGCAAGGTGATGGATATATGGAATCTTCGTTGGAAAACTATGAATTTTGTGAACGTTTTGTCAACTTTTTAAAAATGAAAGCCACCTCAAATGAAGTTCTTAAGGGGTAAAAAGGTAATGAGTTTATAAAATAATAATTTTATTTTTAATAAAATTATTAAATAATAATTTTACTTTTCTAAATAAAATTATTATCTAGTAATTCTATTTTGTTTTAAATAAAAATTATTATTTGAGGGAAATGAGTTAATAGATCAACAAGCAGCAATTTTGATGGAAATTTGGAGGTTAAGGAGAATTTAACGCAAGTCAATGAAAAGAGTGAAGACTTCAGAGGAATTACTTTGGCGAGAATATTTATGAACATTCTGATAGCAAAAAACAGGGTCCCTCTCTGCATGCAAGGGAAGGAAGCTTGATTTTTTCAGTCATGGAGCTGAATCTTCCATTGAGGAATTAGCCAAGCACCATATAGAAAAACATCAGGACTCTATTGAAATTTGTGACACTAATCAAAAGAAAAATAATTGCAGAACTTATGAATAAAGTTCTAGGTAATTTAAAAATATTAAGCATCCTATGTTTAACGGTGAGATCGAGAAATGAGAAGAAGGGGAAGCTTGATTATCTGGAATGAAGAAATATTTACAGATCTATAACTATTCTGATGAAGGGTGAAAACGAGAATTTTCTCTACATTTTTTTGAGAATCAGCGACACTGAAAATTCAAGAGCATCAGAATGGCAACAAAATAAAATGTAAAAACTCATAGTGATGTTCCTTGCACTGTCCTCTTCAAAAGGGTAGTTTTAGTTTGTATAATAAGAGTCACATTTGAAATAAAATGGGAGGATACAAGCATATGTCAATAACGCACCATTTTTTAAACATACACTATTTTGAAAAATAATAACAAATAGTGTTTAGGTCTGAAAATCCTCAACATATTGTCCATTGCGAAGTACAATTTGTGTAGACTATGAACGTATATTGGTTTCCATAAAATGAATAACCATCTCTTAAAAAAATGGAAGGAACACACGTCACTCATTATCGAGACCTAAGAATTTAAAATAGATGTCGTTGGTGCCCACCAATTTTGTCCTACTATATGTCCATAAAAAAATTTCAAAAAAATATGAGTACGAAGTTAATAGAATTCTCTAACCCTATTGTGTTTACGCTAAGGTGAAATTCCTAAGGGGGCTATGGGTTTGAAAGGGTTTAATTTAAAAAACATAAAATTTTGTTGTTTTTTGTCGAAAAAAGGCAAAAAGTGTATACCAATTTCGTGTTTTCATGTTAAACTAAAGGTGAAAATGGCCATATATAACTTAAGTGGAATATCAGATATTTGGTGGCAAGGTATAAAATAATGTTACCAAACTAAGAAATCTTTAAGAAGCAATTTAAACGAAAGTATCTTTTAGAACAATACTAAAAAGAAAAAGATAAGGAATTTTATGAGTTAAGGTTAGGCACTATGACAATGAAAGAAATTTGTAGTAAATTCCCAAGTTTTATTCGTTATGTACCTTATATAATAGATGAGAAAGAAAAAATACAACGCTTTCTCACCTTCTTTCCTCTTATGTTTAAAGAGACGATTGAGTACAAAAATCCAAAGACGTGGAAAGAAGCATTGATAAAAGCAATTTTTTGTTATGATCAGAATAAGAATAAAAAAGAAAACATACCTAACTAGAAAACTAAAAGACATGATAACTTTGATCAAAGAAAGAAGAATACTAATTTTTACAAAAATACTGGGTATAATTATAAAGGGTATCAAGGAAATAATTATAAAGGTTGTAAACCACAAAACCCTGCAAGAAAAGAAAGAGAACCTCCCACTAATTTTAATAAAAGCACTACACAGAGGGAACCATTAAAACGTTGAGAATGTTGTGAGACAAATTATTTTAAAGACTGCCCCGTAAGAAAGAAATTTTGTAATAATGGTCACTCCATTCAAGAAGCCCCTATAGATGGGGATATGGTAAGAAGCATGCCCATAATCAGTGTTGGATTGGAGAATTGAAAATCAGACCATCAAACTTCAATGGTCGAAATTGAAGGTATGATAAAAATTCAACCCATTTCTATATTAATTGATCCAAGTGTAAGCCTTGAGTTATGTATCACCTAAGATTGTTGAATTGTGTAAATTATTACAGAAAAATTTGTAAAATATTGGCTGGTACAACTAGCCACAGGTACCAAATGAAAGGTCACTATTTATGTGAAAAAATGTGAAATTATGATGAATGAATTGAATACACAAGCTGACCTAAATATCTTACCATTAGGTTCTTATCATATACTAATAGAAATGGACTGGTTGGAAAAACACAAGGTTATGTTGAACTGTTATGATACAACTTTTACAAGCATGGATTATACTGGCAATACAATTAAATTAAACCGGATTCCCATATAAAGGTTATCATCGGATAATTATCTACCTTACTGATGAAAAGACTTGTACATAAGGGATGTAAAGTATTTTCATTCTACTAATGGATGACAAGGATAATGATAAAAAAATTAAAATAGAGGACATACCAATCTTAAAATATTTTAAATATATCTTTCCTGAAGAAGTTCCTAGACTACCTACGAAGAGGTACATAGACTTTACAATCAATCTGATACTGGGAGCGGTACCAGCATTGAAAGCTCCTTATCAGATGAATATAATAGAACTTACGGAACTTAAATCAAAATTGAAAGAATTATTTTATAAATAGTACATTCAACCTATGTTTCCCCTTGGGGAGCACGAGTCTTATTCACAAAGAAGAAAGACAGAACTTTAAGATTATGTATTTATTATTGACAATTAAATAATATGACTATCAAAAATCGATATCCTTTACCCCAGATAAATGATATATTTGACCTATTCTGAGGGGGAACAATCTTCTCTAAAATAGATTTAAGTTTTAGATACCATTAGGGACGGATCAAGGATGAAGATATATTTAAAACTTATTTTAGAACCCAATATGGTCATTACGAGTTTTTCGTAATGCCCTTTGGTTTAATAAACACACTTACACCTTTTATGTGCTTAATGAATAGTATTCTGAGTAACTACTTAAATACATCCGTAGTCATCTTCATCGACAACATACTGATTTACTTAAATAATAAACAGAAACATGAAGAACACATAAGAATAATTTTATAATAATTAAGAGAACAACAAATATTTGCTAAGTTTAGAAAATGTGAATTGTTTAAAGACATAATTAAATATCTAATACACGTAGTGTCTAAAGATGGAATTTCTGTAGACCCCGACAAGATTAAGGCTATCACTGAATGGCCAGTTCTTAAAAATGTAATAGACATAATATCGTTCATGGGAATTACATGTTATTTACTGAAAGTTTATTGAAGTTTTTTCTAAGATAGCCTACCCCATAACTTCACTTCAAAAGAAAGGTAATAAATTTGATTCGAGTGAAAGGTGTACTGAACGTATTAATAAACTAAAACACTTTTTAACCCCCGCCCCTATCTTGAAAATTGTTGATCCTTTCAAAGATTGCATCGTATGCACTAACACATGTAAGGAAGGATTAGGCGGGGTGTTAATTCAAGAGAACTACGTCGTGGCCTATGAGTCTAAAAAGTTTAAAGAATATGAAAAGAACTAAACTACACATGACTTAGAACATGCTACAATTATACATGCACAAAATATGTGGCAACACTACCTCATAGAAATAATTGTTTTGCTAATGTCAGATAAAATAAGTTTAAATTACTTATTTGATCAACAATACCTAAATGCTAGAGAAGCTACCAGGACTCAAGACTTTGGAATCAAGTACACTATGGTGGAATACTTCAAACTCATTTGGTAGACTAATCCACACTTCAATGGTGACAAAGAGATAGGAGTATCCACTTTTGGATACACAATGAGTCTTGGATTAGTAGTAATTTCCCAGAGATCACACAAACAATCAGTTCCAACAGATTCAAAAATAGAAGTAGAATATGTGGCAGTTGTAGAACAAACAAAGGAGATTATGTGGCTTAGGAAGATACTTGAATATTTGTAGGAGAAGAAATAAAATTTTACTCCCTTATTTATTTCCAACACTTTTGCAATCAAGTTGGTCAAGAACCCCAGATTCCATGATCGAACCAAGAATATCAACACAAAATACCGTTTGATTCAACATCATGTAGAGGCCAAGATAGTTCATTTATGACATTATTCCATAAATGATCAAATTTACGACATCTTCACCAAATCACTTGGACAATAAATTTTGAAATATTTAGAACCCTTCGCGGTCTCACAAAGACCCCTTCAAATTAAGAGGGGAAATGTTGGAAACTTAATCCTTGTGATTGTGGTTCCATGTAATATGTAATTATTGTAAATAAATTCTAAATTTGAATATTCATGTAGGTAGATGAAGAGGTTGGTTAGAATATAGAGAGAAACCACCATATGAAATTGGAGGATACAAACATATGTCAATAATGCACCATTTTTTAAATATACATTATTTTGAAAAATAATAGCAAATAGTGTTTAGGTATGAAAATCCTCAACATATTGTCCATTACGAAGTACAATTTTTGTAGACTATGAACGTGTATTGGTTTTCGTAAAATGAATAAATATCTCTAAAAAAAATGAAAGGCACACAAGTCACTCATTATCCAAACCTAAGAATTTAAAGTAGATGTCGTTGGTGCCCACTAATTTTGTCCTACTATATGTCCATAAAAAAATTTCAAAAAAATATGAGTACGAAGTTAATAGAATTCTCTAACCCTATTGTGTTTACGCTAAGGTGAAATTCCTAAGGGGGCTATGGGTTTGAAAGGGTTTAATTTAAAAAACATAAAATTTTGTTGTTTTTTGTCACAAAAAGGCAAAAAGTGTATACCAATTTCATGTTTTCATGTTGAACTAAAGGCGAAAATGACCATCTATAACTTAAGTAGAAAATCAAATATTTGGTGGCAAGGTATAAAAAGGGTAAAAGGTATAAAATAATGTTACCAACTGAAAAATCTTTAAGAAGCACTTTAAACGAAAGTATCTTTTAGAACAATACTATGAAGAAAAAGATAAGGAATTTTATGAGTTAAGGTTAGGCGCTATAACAATGAAAGAAATTTGTAGTAAATTCCCAACGTTTAGTCGTTATGTACCTTATATAATAGATGAGAAAGAAAAAATACAACGCTTTCTCACCTTCTTTCCTCTTATGTTTAAAGAGAGGATTGAGTACGGAAATCCAAAGACGCAGAAAGAAGCATTGCTAAAAGAAATTTTTTGTTATGATCAGAATAAGAATAAAAAAGAAAACATACCTAACTAGAAAACTAAAAGACATGATAACTTTGATCAAAGAAAGAAGAATACTGAGTTTTACAAAAATACTAGGTATATTTATAAAGAGTATCAAGGCAATAATTATAAAGGTTGTAAACCACAAAACCCTGCAAGAAAAGAAAGAGAACTTCCCACTAACTTTAATCAAAACACTACACAGAGGGAACCATTAAAAATTTGAGAATGTTGCGAGACAAATTATTTTAAAGACTGCCCTGTAAGAAACAAACTTTGTAATAATTGTCACTCCATTCAAGAAGACCCTATAGCTGGGGATATGGTAAGAAGCATGCCTAGAATTAGTGTTGCATTAGAGAATTGACAATGAGACCATCAAACTTCAATGGTCGAAATCGAAGGTATGATAAAAATTCAACCCATTTCTATATTAATTGATCCAAGTGTAAGCCTTGAGTTATGTATCACCTAAGATTGTTGAATTGTGTAAATTATTACAGGAAGAATTTGAAAAATCTTGCCTGGTACAACTAGCCATAGGTACCAAATGAAAGTTCACTAGTTATGTGAAAAAATGTGAAACTGTGATGAATGAATTGAATACACAAGCTAACATAAATATCTTACCATTAGGTTCTTATCATATACTGATAGGAATGGACTGGTTGGAAAAACACAAGGTTACGTTGAGCTGTTATGATACAAATTTTACAAGCATGGACTATAGTGGAAATACAATTAAAGTAAACGAGATTCCTGGAAAGGTTATCATCGGATAATTATCTTCCTTACAGATGAAAAGAATTGTACATAAGGGATGTAAATTATTTGCAGTCTATGTAATGGATGACAAGGATAATGATAAAAAAATTAAAATAGAGGACATACCAATCTTAAAAGATTTTAAATATATCTTTCCTAAGGAAGTTCTTGGACTACCTCCGAAGAGGGACATAGACTTTACAGTCAATCTGATACTCGGAGTGGTACCAACATTGAAAGCTCCTTATCGGATGAATATAATAGAACTTGCGGAGCTTAAATCAAAATTGAAAGAATTAATTGATAAAAAGTACATTCAACCTAGTGTTTCCCCTTGGGGAGCACTGGTCTTATTCACAAAGAAGAAAGACAGAACTTTAAGATTATGTATAGATTATTGACAATTAAACAAGATGACTATTAAAAATTGATATCCTTTACCCCAGATAAATGATCTATTCAACCAATTCCGAGGGGAAACAATCTTCTCTAAAATAGACTTAAGTTTTGGATACCATCAGGTACGGATCAAGGATGAAGACATCTTTAAAACTTATTTTAGAACCCAATATGGTCATTACGAGTTTTTCATAATGCCCTTTGGTTTAATAAACACACCTACACCTTTTATGTGCTTAATGAATAGTATTCTGAGTAACTACTTAAATAAATTCGTAGTCATCTTCATTGACAACATACTGATTTACTTAAAGAATAAACAGGAACATGAAGAACACCTAAGAATAATTTTACAAGTGTTAAGAGAACAACAAATATTTTCCAAGTTTAGCAAATGTGACTTCTTTAAAGACATAATTAAATATCTAAGACACATAGTGTCTAAAGATTGAATTTCTGTAGACCCCGACAAGATTAAGGCTATCACTGAATGGCAAGTTCCTAAAAATGTAACTGACATAATATCGTTCATGGGGATTACATGTTATTTACAGAAAGTTTATTGAAGTATTTTCTAAGATAGCCTACCCCATAAATTCACTTCAAAAGAAAGGTAATAAATTTGATTGGAGCAAAAGGTGTATTGAACGCATTAATAAACTAAAACACTTTTTAACCCCCACCCCTATCTTGAAAATTGTTGATCCTTTCAAAGATTGCATCGTATGCAATGACGCATGTAAGGAAGGATTAGGCAGGGTGTTAATTCAAGAGAACTACGTCATGGCCTATGAGTTTAGAAAGTTTAAACAACATGAAAAGAACTACACTAGACATGACTTAGAACTTGCTACAATTATACATGCACAAAATATGTGGCGACACTACCTCATCGAAAGAATTTTTTTGCTAATGTCAGATAAAATAAGTTTAAAATTCTTATTTGATCAAGAAAATCTAAATGTTAGACAAGCTACCAGGACTCAAGACTTTGGAATCAAGTACACTATGGTGGAAGACTTCAAACTCATTTGGTACACTAATGCATACTTCAATGGTGACAAAGAGATAGGAGTATCCACTTTTGGATACACCATGAGTCTTGGATTAGCAGTAATTTTCTGGAGATCACACAAACAATCAGTTCCAACAGATTCGAAAATAGAAGCAGAATATGTGGCAGTTGTAGAACAAACAAAGGAGATTGTGTGGCTTAGGAAGATACTTGAATATTTGTAGGAGAAGAAATAAAATTTTACTCCCTTATTGATTTCCAACACTTTTGCAATCAAGTTGGTCAAGAACCCCAGATTCCATGATCAAACCAAGAACATCAACACAGTACCATTTGATTCAACATCATGTAGAGGCCAAGATAGTTCATTTATGACATTATTCTATAAATGATCAAATTTACAACATCTTCACCAAAGCACTCGGACAATAAATTTTGAAATATTTAGAACCCTTCGTGGACTCACAAAGACCCCTTCAAATTAAGAGGGGAAATGTTGGAAACTTAATCCTTGTGATTTTGGTTCCATGTAATATGTAAATATTGTAAATAAATTCTAAATTTGAATAGTCATGTAGGTAGATGAAGAGGTTGGTTAGAATATAGAGAGAAACCACCGTATGAAATGTATAAATGAAGGCTTTTTACATGAAATAAAGCGAATTTGGGAGTTATTCCATCCTACCATAAAAAAAATGTTGTCAAGGTCATGTTTCTCATCAAAAGGTAGATTTAATAGGTGTGAGGTAACAATTTATTTTTCAAAGGAAAAAAATATATTTTTTTATTCTAATCATAACCAAAAGTATTATCTTTATGTGCTCTTGGAACAATTCAAAAAATTATACTCCCCCTACTGTGTATAATATAGCAACAAATTCTAGCATAGTCTCATACAAGTATTGGACAAACATAATAAAACATATTGACATTAATATAAAAGAGAATATCTATAAATATTCCATGAAGTATTTAGTGATCCCATCTTAAGAGAAATTGTTAACTAAGAAAAGTTAATATTTCTTTGTGTATACCTATCTAGCCTCCACTATATTCCCTACATGATTTTCTTCTAGAATTAGTTGATTTTCATGCAAGAGTAAACCATTCTTAGAGACAATATATAACTACTATTGTATTTTTTTAGCACATGTGTGAAGAATATATTTTAAAATGAGCCTAAGGTCATCTTCAACTACATTTCTAGTGGATATAATATATGTCCTAGATATGTGGTTCATCATTCGTCCAATTAATAGTGATGGGAGAGTCACCATAAACCTGTAATTGCAATTGTTTATCTACATAACTTTATCATTTAGTATGATGCATACTCAACTTTCTTTTCATTTCGCATCGCCAGTTTTGCTTACCAAAAATGGTCCTCTTGGAGCTCTTGGAGCTCTTGGAGCTCTCGATTCCGCTTCCATTTCCTGACTCCTAGATATAGATTGACTGGAACTCTCGACATCCATTTGTGTGGTATCGATGCTGGCCTCTTGGTGAAAGAATTATTCATCGGGAAACTTTTTGATTATAGCTACTTACTTTGGAATTGAAGTTGCTTATTCATATGTTGGAAGAATATATTGCTAGAGGAGCAGGGGTTAATTCCAAGATACAATGGAATTAGAAGGGAGATGAGGGATCCAAGATCTTGTTTGAATTTCTAAAGAATAATTTTTTTATTGATAGAGTTCTTCGCCTTTGCAAAGAAAATCATTCATTTGAATAAGATCCCTTGTTTGGTAATAATTTTTATAATATATTTTCTCCTTCGCACTCATCAAAAGTAAATTATAAATTAATTCTACTAGGAATTCTTGTTATAACGTTTCTAATCAAGGCCATGTTAGTTTGGATAGGGATTTCATTATGAGCTCTATGCAACATGGTAAATATCGAGTAATTGATTAATTTCCTTATGAGCTCTACAAGTTTATGTGACATATTGTTGGATATGACTTTAGTCAAATGGGTTGAGAGGCCTTTGCGTTAGTATATTTGACCGAGACCATTAGTAAAGGGTTAATAAAGATAATTTGAAATACTTCTCCCTCGGACACAATTGGGGGATAGTAATAGTTAAATTCATTAAATATTGATTAAAATAATGGATAAGGTGGTGGTTATCAGGGTGAGCGATGTTGTTAGAAAGATATATTTGTACTTTGGAGGCCAAGGAGTCAATCATAAAATTTAGGAATCAAGTTATTTTCCTTAAAATTGATTTTGATAAATTTTATAATTGGATTCACTAGAATGAATATGGATTTATTTTTACTTGGGTTTATCAAGTTTATAGAGCTTGGGATTTCAGCACTTCTTGATTTGTGTTAGATATAATGCATAAATATATTCATATGTTTTTTAAAACTAGGGTTCTTGTTCAAACAACTCCGATGCTGGTGGATCTGATCCACATTTATTGGATTCAGTTTAGCTTATGTTTTTCTTATATATATAACTTTCATTAGTCAATACAGTTGAGTTGAGTGTTTCTCCTCCTGTCTGTCTCACCGAGCCATTGTGCTCTGCTGGTTTCCACCTTGGTTTCTCTAATTTGGTATCAGAGCCAAGTTGTGGGTTATGTGAGGGAACCAAAAATTGGTTCAAAAGTGTACCACGAGAGATCCACTTCCTGTGGAGAAGTTGAAATTTAAAAGCCCAAGTGTTGGGCGTGAGTGGATGCCAGATACCATTTTCATTCATTTTTTTACCGGATCATTTCAAAAGAAAGTGCTGGTAATTTTTTTTGTTTTCCCTAATGTGGAGAAATTGTTGATTATTGGTTGAAATCATTGGTTGTTAGAGATCGCTGCCCAAAGGAGATCGTTGGTTGCCATTTCATATCGCTGGTTAAAATTGATGGTTGTTGGAGATCGCTAGTTTTTTCTCCTTCTTCTCACAGAGTGAAATCGCTGTCAGATCACCTGCGTGGAGAAGCGTGAAGACAAATTCCGCACTAGGTATTCTTCCACCGTGTAATTTTTTTTGAAAAGTCTGCACTGGGTATTTTATTTTTGTTTGCGCTAGGCATTCATGCCAGCGCTTCTCTCATTTCCCCTAGTGTGCTGATGACGCTTCTGTGAGTGTATAATGTGCGTTGACAATGCTAAATAACAAGAGGAAAGGAGCGTCGATGAGCTCTTCATTAACCAAATTTTTTCCAGCGTGGGATCTGGTCTCACTGTGATCTCGATCAGTGCTAAATCTGGGAAAATACTAGAGAGTCGAGCTGACAATGAAGAGGTGAGTGGGATTGACAGTGAAGAGGTGAGCTATTATATTTTTTTCCCTATTCTTTTAAAATTATCTGCCCCACAGTTCATTTAAAATCGCTGATATGTCCCTTACTGATTTATACATCACTGAAGCATCAAAATTGAATGGGGAAAATTATGTAAATTTGAAATTCAAGTTGATTAATGTACTTGAATCTCTTAGTTTGTGGCTGATTCTAAAAGGAGATGAACATAAGCCTACAGATCCATTGTCTCTCTCGGATTGGAATTCAGGGGAAACCCAAGAAAAGGTGTTGATTCATATGTATGTAAAATAGAACATCATACCTCACATCAGAAATTCCAAGACGTCTAAAGACACATGGGACAAACTGAAAGGTTTGTATGAGATGCTTAACTCTAATAGAATCTAGTTTTTAAAGACCAAATTATTGTTTATCAAGATGGATGTGAATGAAACTATGAATAAATACCTCTCCTGCATCAAATATTTTAGAGAAAATATGGGTGACATAGGTGAAGAAGTATCTAGTACTGATCTGGTATCTATCACATTAAAATGTCTTTTTACATATTACAAAGTTTTCATCTCAGCTCTTGCAGTAAGACAGATCCCTCCTACATTTACAGAGCTTGGCAGAATCATGATACAAGAAGAAAAAAGAGTGAAGATGTACGACCATGAATCTCATACTTTAGATTAGGTGTTGATCGCAAGAGGCAGATATCCACACAAAGGAAATCACTGGAATTCACACAGAGGCAAGTTTCGGGCAAGACACAGAGGTATGTCACGCAATAACTCTAGTGCTGATAAAGAGGTTGTATGCCATTATTGTGGAAAATCATGTCACATGGCTAGAGATTGTTTTAAGAAGATAAACAATGATTCCAATAACATATACAAAAAACCTAACTAAAATTATGTTAGAAAAGACACCCCGGATGTTAATGGATTTAAAAACCTAAAATTGTTTATATCTGAACATGCTTTGTTTGCTGAGACAGATGATGAAAATGCATGGTTCATAGATTCAGGTGCATCTTCCCACATGTCCTGTAATAGAGATTGGTGTGATGAGTATTATGAAAAGTATGATGGCACACACATCTATCTAGGTGATAACATGTCTTACAAAGTCCTAGGTTATGGAGTGATAAGTGTTAACCTACTCAATGGACAATTTAAATAGATACATAATGTTATGTATGTCTGAGGCATCAAGAAGAACTTAATATTTGTTTCTTTTATCACCGATAATGATATGAAAGTTGAATTTGATAAATATAAGTGCGATGTGAAAGATGTCCAAGATCATTACATGGTTATAGTGACATGATCGAGACTTGGTGGATTATACAAGATGGATACAATCAAGGGAAACCATCAGGAACTAGCAGCATCGTTTATTTCTGATGTTGAATTATGGCATCAAAGGCATGGACACCTCAATCATAATGATCTCATATTATTACAGAAAACATAGATGGTTGAGGGTCTTCCTGTCATTTAAAATGATCATATTGAATGTGTTGCATGTGCACTGGGAAAACAACACAGAAATGAATTTCCTAACCATGAAGAGAAGAGACAGATTGAACTCCTTTAACTAATACGCACTGATGTATGTGGACCTATGCATACCAGATCACTTGGTGGTGCATGGTATTTTCTGATATTTGTTGATGACCGATCCAGGTTCACATGGGCTTACTTCATCGGAAGGAAAAGTGATGTATTTGAATACTTAAATGAATTCATAATCAAAGTTGAGAAGGAGACAAGTAAATACTTTAAAATTCTCAGATCGAACCAAGGTGATGAGTACACTTTTGGAGATTTCAAAAGATACTATACAGAAAATGGAATTCAACAACAATTCACAGTCACTGATACACATTAGTAAAATGGAGTTGTTGAGAGGAGAAACAGAACACTGGTGGAATCTGCTCACAGCATGCTCCAAGGTAAAAATATTTCTAATGGATTTTGGGCTGATGTAATTAATACTGTTGTGTACTTAAAGAATAGGAATCCAACAAAGAAACTAGAACTTCAAACCCCCTTTGAAGCCTTTTATGGCTATAAACCTGAAATTAGTCATTTAAGAATATTTGGTTGTAGCGCTTTTGCACACATACCTAAATATCATAGAAGGAAATTGGATGCAAAATCCACATAACGTATCTTTGCTGGCTACTATGGTGATCATAAAGCATATAAAATCTTTCATCCTAGTTCACACAAATTGATTGCTAGTAGAGATGTTGTATTTCATGAAAATACAAATACTTGTAACAGGATGAATAATGCTAATGAAGAACTGATCCCAAATGAGCATGTCAGAATATATAAAATTCTTCAAAAAGTGCAGGATCAATAGCAGGTGCAAGAACAATAGCAAGTTCAGGAACAAGAATCAAGCATGAGTGATACTACCTCAGATGATGAAACAACATAAGACAAAAGAATCATGGATGGAATGTAGTACCTAGAAGGTCATCTCGTCAAACTCATCCTCTAGTAAAGTTTAGAGATTATGCCTTGATGACTAGTATAATGAATGTCATAGTGCCATTAAATTCTGAACAAGCCAAAGATAAGGAAGAATGGATAACTACAATGATTGAAGAATATAATTCTATTATGAGAAACAAAATTTGGTATTTAGTAGAATTACCCAAAGATAGAGGTACCCATAGGATCAAAATGAATATTCAAATATAAACTTAAAGTAGATGGTAGTATTGACAAGTTTAATGAAATATTAGTTGCAAACGGTTATTCTCAACAAGAAGGGATTGACTTTGAAGAGACATATGCACAAGTAGCTAAGTTAAACACTATCAGATTGCTAGTTGCATTAGCTACTAAACATAACTCGAGAATACACCAATTAGATGTCAAATATTCCTTTCTAAATGGTGATTTAAAAGAGGAAGTATACTTAGTGCAGATTGAAGGTTTTGTTGAGAAAGGATAGGAGCACCTTGTGTGCAGGTTAAAGAAAGCAATCTATGGACTAAAACAAGCTCCTAGGTCATGGTATATCAAGATTGACACCTTCTTCAAACAACAAGGATTTCTCAAAAGTAAAAATGATTCAAGCTTATAAATTAAATCAGATAAACACAGAAATGTTTGCTTTATATCCCTATATGTGGATGATCTTATCATTACAGGTGGAGCATATCAATTAGTTGCAGATATTAAAAGTAATTTGTCACAGGAATTTGAAATGAAAGACCTTGGTGACTTACATTATTGCTTAGGAATTTCCTTTTGGAGAGAATCTGGTAAACCATTCATCACTCAAAGCAAATATGCAAGGAAAATACTTGATAGATTTCAAATGAGTGAATGTAAATCTGTATCCACTCCTTTGGATCAAAATGTCAAATTATACAACACTCATGGATCTAAAGAAGTTGATGGTACCTTGTATCGTCAACTAGTGGGTAGTCTGAACTACCTCAATACTACTAGGCCATACCTATCATATTTTGTTAGCATCCTTAGTCAGTTCTTGGCTAAGCCATGCGAAACACATTGGAAAGCTGCAAAGCAGGTCCTAAGATATTTAAAAGGAAATGTTAATTATGGTCTTTTATATACTGATGTATTTGATGTTCAGTTGGCAGGACTCTGACTGGGAAGGAAATCCTGATGACAGAAAATCCACTTCTAGATATACATTCAACATTGGTTCAGGAGTCATATCATGGGGCAATAAGAAACAACCAATTGTTTCTTCGTCATCCATAGAAGCTGAATATAAAGATTTAACCATTGCTACTTGTGAAGCCATTTGGTTGAGGTGAATTCTTGAAGATGTTGGAACACAACAAAAACAAGCTACCAAAATCTAGTGTGACAATCAAAGCTCAATTAAGCTGGCACACAATCTAGTCTATAATGCCAGATCCAAACATATTGAGCTGCATCATCATTTTGTTAGAGAAAAACTCGAGTCCCCAGAAATTGAACTCATCTATTGTAATACAAGTGAGAATATTGCTGATATATTCACTAAACCAATTGGAAGGATCCATTTTGAGGATCGTAGGAAGAAATTATGTGTTGTCAATAATCCATTTCTGCATTAAGGAAGGCTTTTAGATACAATGCATAAATATATTCGTATGTTTTTTATATCTAGGGTTCTTGGTCAACACCTCCGATGCTGGTGGATCTGATCCGCATTTATTGGATCTAGTTTAGCTTATGCTTTTCCTATATATGTAACTTTCATTAGTTAATACAATTGAGTTGAGTGTTTCTCCTCATGTGTGTCTAAACTAGCCTTTGTGCTATCTGCAATACATTTCTGATTGGGCTGCTTAAATACAAGGAGATGTAAACTCCATGATTGACTCACTAAATTTGTACTTATAAGGACTCTCGTTAAGCTGTGAAGATTTGACAAACATCAAGTCATAATTGGAGACGGGAAGGGATATGACGGGCATTACAATAATGTTACTAGCAAGAATTGCATGAATAAATTTATGTTGGACACCATGACATTCTCTGTTAAAGAGAAGATGCTCGGGTTCTGTGATATTGAACCAGTTGTGGAATCTCTAATAGGGTACTCTAAATATATACAAACCGTCGAATCTATGAAAATATGGATACTGTTGGTTACTAAAGATAATCCACCAACAGTATTCCATGCTTTGCTAAGCACACTTCGATATAAGGACATAAGATGGTACTTACGCTCTATTGGTTTGTTTATGAACTTGTAAATATAATGTGTTTTGTAATTGTTAAACTACACTAAGCTGTTTTGTCAAACTTGGAAGTATTGAAATGTTGATTATGATAATCATAAGAATAAATGATGTGTTTTGTAATGGTAAACATATTATATTTAGGTGTATTTATTTTTGAAATCAGCTGTATTGATTGGATTTTAAAAAGAAAAATACTTAAAAATATATATATAAGGTATTTGTATCAGGGTGTTGTGTGAAACTTAGTTGTATTGTTGGATTTTATTTAAAAGTAAGAATTTTGGAGATTATTTTTTGTCAACAAAATATAATTTTCTTTAATATGATAGTTAAATATAAGAAATTAAGAATTAAATATTTTTTGATATGGATTTTATAAAAAATAAACCATTTTCTTATTAGAGTATATATACACTAAAATGTTATGAGATTTTATTTTTCAAAATTGAGGAGGTTTGGTAAGTCACAAGTTAAGTGTCTTTTTCAGTTTGTAAGTTTCTGCGGTGAGGTAGGTTAATGTAAGGTTTTTCCAGAAATTCCACAGTAGTCATTTTGTAAGTCGATGTTTCAATTCCCAATTATGAACCATCATCAGGACAAAAACTCAAGTAGAATAGCTGCAGTTCCGGAGTAATAAATAAGGGCTTTTAAGTTTTAATTCTAATTGGCCGACTATTTCTAGGTTAGGTAAAAAAAATTGATAAGATTTTGTTAAAATTTTGTTAAGTATCACTAACTACCCATTATCCACGTCTAGTAATTTTGTAAGCCACAAAGTTAAATCCATTTACTAGTTATGGTATGTATGTATGTTATGATATCTTGTTCTTCAAAATTGGAGAGGTTTGATAGGCTAAAAATTAAGTCCATTTACTAGTTATGGTATGTATGTTATGATATCTTGTTCTTCAAAATTGGAGAGGTTTGATAGGCTAAAAATTAAGTGTTACTAACTACTCATTATTCATGCCTATTGATATGGTAAGCCACAAGTTAAGTGTTAACTACCTATTTATTAGTTATATATATAAAATACATCTTGATAATATATTTGTATCATCTTTTTTGTAATCTCCATATATTGTAAAATACAAATACCTATAAATGATATTTAACTTTTTGATATAAATTAAATTAATTTAAAATTCATATTAAATTAAATTATAATAAAAAATATTTTTATTGATTTTTAAATATAAAATAAAATTCAACATCGAATAAATCTGTATCTTTGAGGTTCTGTGAAAAAGAATATTATGTAGGATTGAAGATATATAAAAAGAATATTACGGTTTGAGAATCTGAAATCCAAAGTCTTAAGTTAAACACGCAAACTCTTTTCAGTATTGAGAGTTTGAGATATATTCCTCTGGCTTTATGGTCGGACTGATTGGGGAATCTCGAAAATTCAAGTTCGTAAAGCGCAAGGGTGAATCTCTAACGCCGCAATGCTATAAAGAAAAAGCGTGAATCTCGGACCTGGAATCTCAAAGTAGAGACACAGAGGCCGATGATTCTCCTTTATTTAGACAACTGGATGCTTCTGTTCGCTGAGTTGATTCCTTTGGGTGTCTAGTGTTGAGTATCCAAATCCAAGAAAAGGTACTTCTAATTAAATTGTGACCGTGAATTTCCTGGGTCATGGTGAGACTATGATGATATCATGATGTTTAATAAGGACGGGGATTTTTATTTTGAAAACTTTCATAATTGTTGTTCTTGTTTTTTAATTTATTTAGATATTTAGATATTTATCATAATTAAAGTAGTATATTATTAGAATTCGATTCGAATCAAGAATTGCATGCGTCCATTTGTTTAAAATGAAAAATCTTTAATCATAAACCATACTTGTAACTTCAACTTATACGATTTCTGACGCACCCAATGCGGAGAGCATGACTGTCCGCTCAGCGCCAGTTATCGAGTTGGGCCTTTTCCAATAGCTGTCATAATATATTCCAAGTATCTAGGGTTTCCTACGTTCCAAGTTCCAACTTTATAGCCAACATTAATGAAATTGCATATAACCAAAGGTGCATGTAAGCAAGCTATAAATATCAAAACCATCAACGTCTTATTATATTTTTATTCCATTCAATAAGATTCACCAAATCGAAGACATTTGTTGTTTTCCAGTAAAACAACATTATACGACTGCAAGTTGGGATAGGAATATTGGTTAAATTATTGGAGGTACTTTATTGTTCAATATGCTAGGAAAAAATTGAGAGTTAAATTAAAACAAAAATATAATTTTTATTATTGAATTTATTTAGAGGATGTCAAGAAAAATTATGTAAATCTAAATCTTATTTTTCCGAAAACTAAAGTCATTTTATATTATTTGAATTTAGTAAAATAATTGTTTTTTCTAAATTAGTTATAGGTTAAAATTTAGAACCCTTAATCTTTTTGGTATTTTTCTTAAGTTACATGGAATTATTTTGGGAAAGGAGATCTATATAGGGCTAGAAAATCATAGAAAATAGTTAAAGGCCAACCATTATTTAGGATCTCAAGTGTGGACCATCTTGTTACACTTAGGACCATTACTCATAAGTGTCATAATAATAAAACGTAACTTGTGTGTTTTTTTTATTGATTTTAGAAAGGAAATTGTCCTAATGCCTAAAATTAATTAACTTTGCAATATATAAGAAGAGCTGAAATCCTCTTTTGAGTTCGAGTTAAGAGCTTCTAAGGTAAGGTTGTATGAGAAGGTTATTCCCATGTATAGAAATTTTGAGGACTCGTAAAAAGAAATTAATTATAATATAGGAGTCAAGCAAGGTTCTCCTAAATATCTCACTCCCTTTTTGGTATATACATGAACACAAGCTAAAGGGTTCTTTCGAAGAAGAGGGTTGTGCTAGCATGACTTTCGTTGCTATAGCCAGTATTCTTCTTCTTTGCATTTATGATATTGTTTTGGCGAGTCAACATTCCCTATGATCTCAACAAGCAACTAAACATTATCAAGTATTTTTATCTGGTATGGGTATAACTGCTTACACTAATGAAACAAAGGTTATTATTTAATCAAATCCCAAAAGATCACTCATGTTATTTTCATGCATGAAAACAAAAATTTTGAGAAAGTGAATTAATATATGTATCTTATAAATGATCTTCATCACAACATTAACTATAACTTAATCATTAAGAAAAGCATGAATGGATGGTGGACATATGAATTTGAAAATAATTGTAAATCCGTAGACCTCTGGCATCGAGACAAAAAGAAAAACATTCTTGATATTCTCGTCACTCATGTTATCTTGTATGGATGTAAATTTTTAGGTAGAAGCATCTCTATAGAATCCTGGAGAAGGATAAAGGTATCTAAAACTTCTTTATAACATAAACACTCCCAATTAAAGGAAATACACCATGTCCCATCCTCTCCATAGAAGAGACTTTATCCCATTGAGAGCATAGCCATGATTTGGTACCTAATGTACAAAAACCTAAATAAAAAACATCGAGACAAGAGGCTTCTTAAGATTGCTTCATACTTTAGTAAAAAAGTAGTTGCGGCTAGTTGCGGCTTAAGTGAGGTTAGCATGAAGAGGCTATGTCTTTCCTAAATCATTGGGGAGTCAAGGAAAAAGTTTGTAACAAACCTAAAAATCCCCCCCCCAAAAAAAAAAAAATTATTTTATCTGAGTAAATTGTCGTAAGAAGTATAATTTGGTCGTAGCATGAAAAATTTGTCATTATGAGTAAAATGTGTGTAAAATAACTTATAATTGATTCTTAATTTGAAATGGATAGGTTATACTTTATATGGCATTTACATACAGGTAACGACGACCCTAATGCCACACCTTAAGGTGACGTTCTTATTGCTTTTCATGCTTATGGTAAACATTGATTTTGCTAGGGATTTGAAGCCTAAAGGTTATGGCTTATTCCTAGAGGCTAAAACCTAGTACTAAATGCGCCCTCTAATATAGGGTGGAAAAGGTAAAAACACTATAGTAAGAGGTTAATGGAAAGGTGACTTAGTGCACACTAGTTTAATGGTTTGGTGATGAAGTGATTGGGGACTATGGTGTTAAACACCATAGTCAATATCCCAACATTGACCTTGGCATAAAATAATGTTGTGTTATAACACGAATTGGTACCTTATCCTTTGATAGAGTACAAAGTGTAATGTGCATACAATTAATTTTTTGTATGTGGGACATTAACGTTTCCCTCCCTATGAGTTGAAAACGTAACTAGGTGTTTAATGGCAAGTTGTAAGAGGGTCCGAGAGGGATCTCGACCCTCCATCTGTCACAATATCAAGCAAGAGTTTTGGTAAGGGTTTATTATGGTTTTACATGTATCAAGGTTTCATTTTGTATTTGTTTTTGGTCTGCAATAGGTTGATGGAAAGAGATCATCCCTTTGTGGCTGCACTATGATTTTTTCTCAATCCATTACACAGTTGTTTTGATAGAGTTTTAGTGCTTCTTTCCTAGGTATACTTGAGGATTTTATCTATGTTAAAGGCTGCCATTGTGGCCTCTTCCTTATTGGTTCATTGCAGTGAAGAAGAAAAAACATTCGTTGAGTCTTTCATGCCTGTAAACAGGTATTGTATATCTCAGTTGGGATCCACTTGTTTTAAATTTTGTTTCTGGATAATGGAATAAGAAACTATATGACTTGGGTATTCTTCTTTGTTTGTTGGAAGAGGAGTGATAAGGATGTCCAAGAGGAGCCGACCCCTAGCCCTCTCTGCTATTGTATAAGGTATGCATTTAAACTTTGTTATTAACATTCTTTCCACAAATAAGAATAGTTATAGTTTTCAATAAGTACGAAATGATTTTAATTGCACTATGTGAAATGTACATTATGGGTTGTTTGGAGAGAGTGGTGACAACGTCATTTCCTCTCAGGCCTGTTACTTTGTTTCCATAAGTGAGGGATACATAACCCTACACAATTTATTTTATCACAAAGGTATTGAATTAAGTAGAAACCTAGGGCTAATGCAAAATCATGGACTCCTTTAAAGACACGTTAGATGCCACATAATACTAGAAGAACATGGAACCTCTAACGTTAGGTGAGAATTAGGGGTACTTCCCTAACATATTTGAAGATGAAGTAAAAAGGAAAAATATAGGTAATTGAATAAGATTTGATAATATATAACATTTATGCAGAAAAAATGTGTATAAATGATTATAAAATTAGTTTCAGTGAAATTGGGTTTTCAAAATTTCAGCACATCATAACATATATGTTTTTGCGGGTGCAGCAATATATGAGGTAAGTGATGTCAATTTTGTAGAAAATATTGCAGACATGTAAAGGAAATATGGGCCTAGTGCGACAATATTTATTCATATTGTTTCATGAATTTTTTTTTATTAGTTATTGAAGTCAGAAAAACTCGAAATGAAAATATTATGTGTGGGTGCAACACTTTAGAGGAAAAGATTAATGAAATCCTTTATTTCTATATATAATATTGTAGATATCTATCTCTTCTAGTGCACCATATTTTAGTTTTTACAACATTAAGATAGCATATCATTAGGATCTTTAACTGAGAGAACAACAAGCACAACAATCAAACACAAGAGACAATGAACACAGTGTTTTTCCTCAGGGAAACCATAAATGGAGAAAACCCCACAACTTCCTCAGAGATAGAATCAACACCAAAGTAAAACCCAAAAACACTAAGACAATCTCCCAACAACAGCAAGCTCTTTCCTTTAGCCCCAGTGTCTTTCTCTTCCTCAACTATGCACTACACTTGAGTGTGTATGAGTTATGTGCTAAATAGAGAGTCCAGCTCTCTATTTATACTAATCCCGACATGACTAAAACCCTACTAGGGCTGACCTCTCTAGGAGAGTCTAATAACTCTAGTGACCCGGAATTGCGAGGAATTTAACCCTTAGACAATAAGAAGGTTACCCATAATGACTTGACATGACTTGTTTACATTATTGATTCTCCTGATCGGAACATCGGGGCATGACATGACATAAGAACATCCCGAAATAAACATTGGGTTACAATAGATAAGAAATACAAGTGAATACATTCTGAAGTTACAATTACATTAACACTCCCTCTTAACTAGGAAGGTATTCTCTCGACACAATTTTCATCACAAGTCTTCTTATCGGGGTCTTCTTGTCATCTACATATTCAAGTCATCACCGTCTTCAAGTCTTCTTTGTCTTCAATTCATATTCGTCTATGGATCTGGATCATCACTCGATTTGGATCACCATCACTGGATCATCTTTGTAGCATCATTCCTAGATTTGGATCATCTCTGGAGAATCATCTCTGGATTTGGATCATCACTCGATCTGGATCATCTCTTCTAGATCATCAATACTGAATCTTCATAGGTGCTATCTCATGATTATTCTCATCACACGAAGTTCTACAGATCCATCCCTTTTTCATGCTGGATATAGGCCTAGCCACCATGTAGGTCTTCGCTTACCACTTACATCTGATCATGTAGGAACTAACCTATAGTCATATCAGAAAGGCACACCCAGCACTCACATCTGACCATGTGGTAAAAAATCCCAAAAACCTGTCAGAAAGGCCCCACACTTACATCTGATCAACCAATGATCGAAGAAAGACCCATCACTTACACTTTGCCATGCGAGGAACCAATCCTCCATGAAAAAAGGCTCCTGCACTTATATCCGATCAACTAGTGATCGAAGAAAGGCACAACACTTATATCTGATCAACACATGATCAAAGAAAGGATCGGCACTTATATCTGATCAACACATGATCGAAGAAAGGCTCTACACTTAAATTTGAGACATACAAGGAACCAATCCATTTGCATGTTCGAAAAGGCGTGCGCTCACATCTGAACTGGTAGGAACCAAATCCTACGCCCTCATCAGAATGGCCCCAGTCCCAGACTAAGCTACCTGGTAATTGACGAGGTGCCTCCATTCTCCAGGAGAATGGCATTTTCCCTTACATCTGTCCTACTCAACAGAATGGCTAGCACTCACATCTGACATGGGAGGAACCTAATCCTTTAACCATGACAGAATGGCTCAGCCCTTATATTTGACCTACTCGTCAAAATGGCTCTCTCAGTCCTAGACTGAGTGTTCCTGGTAACTGACCAGGTACCTCCATTCCCATAATGGAATTCAACACTCATATCTAACATGAAAGGAACCAATCCTCTCATGATGATAGAATGGCTCAGCCCTTATATCTAACCTGCTCGTCAAAATTGCTATGGGACTCATCACTTTCACTTGGAGGAAACCTCGATCTAGATAACACCAATCTTCTCCCTAAAGTGCTCAAACTTCACCCTTGCCAATGGATTTGTTAACACATCGGCTATCTGTTCCTTCGTTGCAAAAGACTAGAGCTTCGTTGCTCCCCTCAGCACCATATCCCTGATATAGTGATACTTGATCTTGATATGCTTCGACTTGTCATGGAACACTGGATTCTCTGACAACTTCACGCAACTTTGGTTGTCACAATGTATACAAGTAGCATCCATTTGGAGATCAAATAAATCAGACAGTAGCTTCCGCAGCCATACTACGTCACAACTAACTGAACAAGCTATGACATACTCTGCTTTAGCTATACTCAGTGCCACATAATATTGCTTCCTACTAAACCAAGAGATCACACCTGATCCCATACTGAATCAACACCCTGAATTGCTCTTCTTATCGATGGCACTTCCTGCCCAATCTGAATCAACATAACCCTCCAGGTTAATCTTCTGACTCACCTCGTACTTGAGCCCATAATTAATTGTACCTCTCAAGTACCTCAGAATATGCTTTGCAACAATCAAGTGAACATTTCTCGGATCTGTCAAGAATTGGCTCAAGGTGTTCACAGCAAAGAAAATGTCTGCTCTCGTGTTCGTCAGGTACATCAAGGACCCATTCATCTGAGGATACATCGTATCATCAACCGAATCGAATGAAGCATCGCTCAATAGCTTCAGGTTCGATGCCATAGGTGTGGCCATAGCCTTGTATTCCATCATCCCAAACCTCTTCAATATCTCTACTGCATACTTCCCTTGTCCAAGGAAGATTCCATCCACACTCTGCCACACCTCCATACCTAGAAAATAGTGCATCATACCCAAGTCCTTCATTTCGAACTCAACAACAATATTTCTCTTCGTATCAGCAATCAACCCATCCATACCTATCACAAATAGATCATCTACATACAGTAGAAGCATCATGGAGTTGCCATCTTCAACCTTGTAGTAAAGGTTGGAATCTGCTTTACTCTTGGTAAAGCCCAAGCTGGATAGAAAGATGTCAATTCTATCGTACCATGTCCTAGGTGCCTATTTCAAACCGTATAGGGATTTCTTCAATCTGCACACATGAGACTCCCTGTCATGTGTCTCAAACCCAAGTGGTTGTTCTACATACACTTCTTCTTCTACTACTCCATTCAAGAAAGCAGTCTTGACATCCATTTGGTGTATCTTCCATTTCATTACTGCAGCCAAAGCAAGTACTGATCTGATGGAAGTGTATCTGGTTACAGGAGCAAAGTTTTCTTCATAATCTATTCCTTCCTTCTGTGAGAAGCCATGAGCCACAAATCTTGCCTTATATTTCTCTATGCTACCATCCGCAACATGCTTGATCTTGCAGATCCATTTGGAAGTTACAACTGACTTCCCTTATGGTCTTGAGACAACATCCCAAACATTGTTCTTCATGATTTATTGATATTCTTTGATCATCACATCCTTCCATTCTTTTCGTTCTGCCACTTCTTCATAACTAGAAGGTTCTTCTTTGATAAAGTCACATAGTAAGGCTACATATTCGAAGCAAGATCTAGTTCTCTTTCTTTATCTGTGATTCTCTTTTGGAGCCCCATATCTTTTTGCACCTTGGATAATTCCACATACCCAAGAATTTTTCCTCTTATGGGGATTCTTTTCCTGAGGTGGATCTACAGGTGTTTGTGGTTCTTCAAATTCTTGATCTTCTTCTTGAATTTATTCATTCATGGTTGTATCATGAATTCTGGGAGCTTCATATTCTTCAGGTTATTTAGCATGTCTCTTTCTGGATTTGTTGTAAGCTGTGTCTTCATCAAATGTTACATCCCTGCTGATGTCAATCTTCTTGTATCCTGGGAAGTATATTATGTAAGCCTTCGAGATTTCAAAGTGTCCCACAAATATTCCCTTCTTTCCTGAAGGATCTATTTTTTTTTCTCTTCTCTTTTAGAATGTGTATGTATACTGGATAGCCGAATATTTTGAGATGGCTAACTTCTGGTTTCTTACCGGAGAAGACTTCTTTAGGATTCTTGTTCTCGAGTACTCTGTGTGGAGTACGGTTATGTACATACACTGCTGTTTTGGCTGCTTCTGCCCATAGGTGCATAGGAAGATCTTGATCATGAAGAAATACTCTTGCAGCTTCCATGATGGTTCTATTCTTCCTTTCTACAACCCCATTCTATTGTGGATTGTAAGGAGTGGACAACTCCCTCTTAATACCTGATTCTTTGCATAATTCTTTGAATTCATTTGATGTGAATTCTCTGCCATTATCTGATCGAAAGGTCTTGATCTTCTTTTCTGTTTGGTTTTCGATCAATGCTTTGAATTCCTTGAATTTGCTAAAAACTTCATCTTTGTTCTTCATGAATTAAATCCATGTCTTCCTAGAAAAGTCATCAATGAAAGAAACATAATATACATACCCACTTAGTGAGCTTGATGACATTGGTCCACATACATCAGAGTGGATGATTTCCAAGATTTCTTTTGTCTTGCTTTCACTACTTGGAAATGTCTTCTTTGTATTCTTCCCCTTTGCACATCCTTTGCAGACCCCTTCATGTTTTTCTTGAATTTATGGAAGACCTTCAACAACTTTGCTTGCAAGTGGTAGCGCTCTGTAATGCACATAAGCAAGCCTTCTATGCCATAGTTCATTTGGCTCTGCTGTGTCATGGACCATAGCTTTTTCTGGATGGCCCTTCAGCTTGTATAAACCTCCTTCTTGTTCTCTAATCATTATTGCATCGTTAATAGTCTTTCCTATTGGATACATGATGACTTGACCATCTATGAATGCAACCCTTATGCCTTTTGCATCTAGTGCCGATATGGATAGAAGATTCTTCTTTAATCCTGGTACAAATAGAACATCCTTCATTTTCATAGACTTTCCAGATTCTAACTTGTAGGAGGATTCACCACTACCTTTTATAGGATATTGGTAGTCATCCCCAAGTTTCACCTTATGAGGTGAATTATGTTCACATAGTTTCTCAAAGGATTCTTTGAAACCTATCATGTGTTTGGAAGCCCCGCTATCAATAAGCCAATCTTTGCTTCCATGAGTGACAGTTCCCGTGAGAGCGGAGATCAGAACATATTCATCTTCACTTGAAGAGTCTTCACTTTCTTTTTTTACTCTCTTCCTAGGAGGATAATCATCCTCAGCAGTGTGAGCATGATGTCTTCTTTTGGAGTTCTTCTTCTTCTTGGATCCATTCTTATTCTTGGGACAATTTTTAGAAAAGTGTCCTATTTCATCGCATATATAACATCTGAGTTTGGATGCATCCCTTCTCATAAAGTTATTTTTCTGATGAGAATGCTTACCTTGGTGATGATGATTTTCCCTTCTTCCTTTCTTGGAGTGTACTGTGAGAGATTGATCTTCACTTCCCATCTTCTATTCTCGAGCAGCTATGCAAGCTTCTTCTTGAGAACATTCTTCCCACAGTCCGCTGAACTTGACCAACTTCTTTCTAGCACAGATTCCTTGGATGAAAGAATCCCATGACCTAGGGAGGCCATTCAATGTTGTTATCACAATTTCTGCATTCTTTACTTCTTCATCTATAGCTTCTAGTTGTTCTTTGATCTAGGAGACCCTTGTGAAGTATGACTAGATGGTCTCCACATTTTGGATCTTGACATTCTTCAACTAGTTCCTTAGAGTCATCTTCCGATTGATGTTCTTCCCTTCGAACAATTTGGTTAGGGCATCAAACATGGCTTTAGGTGTCTTGAGGGAGGACACCTATGGAATGAGGTGATCCTTGATATAATCAGCAATGATCCTCTTTTCCATAACCGACTTCTTCTTATGTAATGCCTTCACCTCATCTCCCTTTGGAACTGAAACCTCCTTCTGGATATAGGAGTCTAACTCATTTTCTTCCAGGACCAGGGAGATCCTATACTTCCAGGCTCAGAAGTTATCAGCTCCCTCAATCTTTTCATCAAGCTTGGTATGATGAGACATCTTAACTAAGATCCTCAAATGGAAATACAAAATATTTAGATCTTACCAGGTCAAGATGTCAGATCTGGTTTCGAAGCTGAAATCCTGTAGTACTAGTTCAGGAGCAGATTAGGGTTTTGCTTTTCCAGAGTTCTGTCCAACAAAATGATTTGAAATTGATCCCTAAATTCAATTTTGGGGAGGAGATCAATCCAGGCCTAGGCTCACTGAAAAATTCTTCTTCTGTGAAAATCCCTAATTTCCGGCAGTAGTGTCAGGTCCAAAACTAAAAAAATTCAGAATTGGATTCTGCTTCGATAGAAAGATGCACCCTAGGGAGGAGAGTTATTCCACCTTACTTTTGCTAAAAATATGTGGAGAGAGATCCACAAAATAGGAAGCCCTGGTTCCCGCAATTGCATAGTTTCTTCTTCTCAGGTTAGCTCTGATACCATGTTAGATTTTACAACATTAAGCTAGCATATCATTAGGATCTTTAACTGAGAAAACAACAAGCACAACAATCAAACACAAGAGATAATGAACACAGTGTTTTTCCTTGTGGAAACCATAAATGGATAAAACCATGCAACTTCCTCAGAGATAGAATTAGCACCAAAGTGAAACCCAAAAACAGTAAGACAATCTCCCAACAGTAGCAAGCTCTTTCCTCTAGCCCTAGTGTCTTTCTGTTCCTCAATTATGTGCTACACTTGAGTGTGTATGAGTTGTGTGCTAAATAGAGAGTCCAACTCTCTATTTATACTAATCCTGACATGACCAAAACCCCACTAGGGCCGACCTCTCTAGGAGAGTCTAATAACCCTAGTGTCCCGGAACTGTGGGGACTTTAACCCTTAGACAATAGGAGGGTTACCCATAATGACTTGACATGACTTGTTTACATTATTGATTCTCTCGATCGGAACATCGGGGCATGACATGACATAAGAACATTCTAGAATAAACATTGGGTTATAATAGATAAGAAATACAAGTGAATACATTCCGAAGTTACAATTACATTAACACCATATAGTTTTCTTGGAAAATGGTGAAGGCAATCAAAAGTTATATAAAAAACAATCGATGTATCTATTTTCGAAAACTAACCTGTGCCATTTAGAAAAATAATAATAAATAATTAAAGCATACATTTGAAGGAAAAGATTACATATTCAGAATCGTAAGATTGTACTCTACAATATTCTAAATTTTCATAAAAAAACACTATGTTTATCAAAGCAAAACACGCCATTGAAACTGAGCATATTGATAGAATTCTAAAAGACAGGAAATAGCCCTGGTTTTTATGTCCTAGCCAATAGGTTCAGTATTCCAAAGCTAATTCCAACCATAATGCCAAACCTTATTCTCGATGAGTTTTTAAATTTTTAAAAAACGCATATGTGTTTTAACGCATAGGCGTTATAGCTTATTCATATCCCACATGCGCTATATCGCATATGCGATATAGTCCATATGCGATTCATATCGCATATGCATTATAACGAATATGCGTTGTTTCTTAACTAATTTGGTACAAGAGTTAAAAAGAGTAATGGCATCATTATCCCATTATAATACCATTTAGACTCCCCATCACCACCACCACCACCACCACCATCATCATCATTATCAACCTCCTCCTCCTCCTCCTCATCATCATCATAGTCATCATCATCATCATCATCATCATCATTTTCATCACCCTCATCCTCGTCATCATCACCATTATTGTTCATCATCATCGTCATCATCATCGTAATCATCATCACCATCATCATCCTCATCATAATCATCATCATCACCCTCATCCTCATCATCATCATCATAGTCATCCTCCTCCTCCTCCTCCTCATCACCATAATTGTTCAATCATCATCATCATCATCATCATCATCACTCTCATCCTCATCATCATCATCATCATTATCATAATCATCATCATCACCCTCATCCTCATCATCATCATCACCATCATCACCATCATTGTTCATCACCATCGTCATCGTCGTCATCATCATCATCATCATCCTCATCATTATCATCATCATCATCATCACCCTCATCCTCATCATCATCATCATAGTCATCATCATCACCATCATCCTCATCACCCTCATCCTCATCCTCATCATCATCATCATCATCATCACCATCATTGTTCATCATCATCATCATAATCATTATCATCATCCTCATCCTCATCATCATCATCACCCTCACTTTCATCATCATCATCATAGTCATCATCATCCTCCTCATCATCATCAATATCATTGTTCATCATCGTCGTCGTCATCATCATCATCTTCATCCTCATCATCATCATCTTCATCCTCATCATCATGACCATCATCATCCTCATCATCATCATCACCCTCATCCTCATCATCCTTGTCATAGTCATCATCATCATCATCATCCTCGTCATCACCCTCATCCTCATCCTCATCCTCATCATCATCATCATCACCCTCATCCTCATCATCATCATCATCATAGACATCCTCCTCCTCCTCCTCATCACCATCATTGTTCATCATCATCGTCATCGTCATCATCATCATCATCGCCGTCATCGTCATCATCATCATAATCATTACCTTCATCATCATCATCATCATCATCACAATCATTGTTCATCATCATCATCATCATCATCATCATCATCATCATCATCATCCTTTTCCTCCTCCTCCTCCTCCTCATCATCATAGTCATCATCATCATCATTCTCCTCATCACCCTCCTCCTCCTCCTCCTCCTCCTCATCATCATCATCATCACCACCATTGTTCATCATCATTGTCATCATCATCATCATAATCATCACCGCCATCCTCATCATCATTATCATAGTCATCATCCTCCTCCTCCTCATCATCACCATCATTGTTCATCATCATCGTCATCGTCATCATTATCATCCTCATCATCCTCATCATCCTCACCATCATCATCCTCATCATCATCATCATCACCCTCATCCTCATCATCATCATCATAGTTATCATCATCATCATCCTCCTCATCATCCTCATCCTCCTCCTCCTCATTATCATCTTCATCATCATCACCATCATTGTTCATCATCATCATCATCGTCATCATCCTCCTCCTCCTCCTCCTCCTCCTCCTCCTCATCACCATCATTGTTAATCATCCTTGTCCTCATCATCATCATCATCATTGTTACGGAGAGAAATTTCTATGGCTTGGGGTACCACAACAGATAGCTTGACTCTAGAAATCAATCCTTTCCAATATGCAATAGAAATTAAATGTCTAACACTAAAGGATCAGACCTCATACCTTATTCCGGACGGTTGAAGTAGATCCCCATTGAGCTTTCCAACTTCAGCTTGAATTGACAAATTACTTCCTCAACAACAAGTAAACAATACAAGCACACTATGTAGCATGGTGTTAGATCCATTATAGCATATATAATCAACAATGTATAAACATTTGAAATCATCCAATGGATAACATATTCATTCAAACACACATTATTGGACAGGAAAAGATATTTCTATTAATATAAATTAGAGATTACAATAGATATAACCTCTGTCGGCACGTCTATGAATCAGAGAAACTGAATCCCCCAGTTGGGCCTCCACCACTTCAATCCTCCATCTCTAGATAGAAAGCTCACAAGCAAAAGGCAAGCTTGGGAAGAACACAAAAGTGCTCCAAGGGACAAAGGGATGCAGACTCAAGCATAAGTTCCGGCAACAATGGACTATAGTTTATTTGCTCTCAATTCTCTCTTATGCCTTCAATGTAATAAGGAGTTCCTTATATAGCTTTTCAAAGGGGTAATGAAAGGTCGAATCCGAGCAATCTCAAGGCATATGGAAGGCCAGGAGTCAAGTGAGTTGGATCCATGTCAAGGAAAACTCCAAAATGATTTGGATTTTGTACACACCCCGATGTACGCAGTTTTAGTGGTCAAACCCGCGTATATATGCGATTATAGGTTTAAAAGTCATGTGTATCATTTTTCACATGTTTTTAGGGATGGTTAGGAAAACATCGGAGGAAAAAAAATGGTCCAAGGGGTCTTAGGAGTCTGCAGCGGGACAGCGAAAGGCCATACAAAGTGTGATTCACCTGGAGTGGTGAAATCAGCTATAACAGATGCCCCCTGATGTGTGAGGTCAGAGGGGTCATACGATGGCCGAAATAAATTATAAGTCCATCCTAGAAGTGGAGTGATGAAGGATCCCAAATGGAAGACTAGCCACCCAATCAGCATAGTACAATAATACAACTCTGCACATAACTGCAAATACATATAACAGTCCTGGATACATAAGAGTACAATGGCCATGAATAGGCATGATACAAGATATCACATAAGTGGTCATCGCCACGTACAATATACATAGATCAGAATCTCCATGATGAAGATATACAAAGGACCATGATCTCCATAATGGCTGGAAATATATAACAGATCAAGATCTCTATAGTGGCTGGAAATATCTGACATATACTGGAATCAAGTCACGAGAGCTGAAATCTCATGAACACTGGCACGATCAAGGAGGTAGCATATAAGAGATGCCACCAGTCTAGAAAGTCTTCTACACAAACTGCTACGAGTACATGTCCTACTATGTGAATAGAGGTGTCAAGGTCAAACATAGTAGTCCATCGTCTGATTACCGGTCATTAATGTATACCGTTAACAGACACGATATCACCCACGAATAATGAAAATGGGAATCAAGGTACTAGAGTGCAAACTAACAAGTGTGAATAAATGTGTTGAGGTCGAACACTTGAGAGGATCCATCGATCAGGGGACATTGATGTATTCCCAAATACTGTCGATGGAGAGAGAACCTGCCACTGATGACTGCAAGTCTCAAGGCACTCAAAATGACTCTAGATTCCAATCCTAGAATAAATGATCTAAAGTCGATGGGATGAAATCTGCTGGAAGGAGGGCATTGAGGCATCCCCCATCATCCAACATGAGGTACTCAGCAAAGCTGTATAATGTGGAAGGACTCATTCATAAGGTGCATGAA
Source organism: Pseudotsuga menziesii (assembly GCA_001517045.1). Lineage (NCBI taxonomy): Eukaryota > Viridiplantae > Streptophyta > Pinopsida > Pinales > Pinaceae > Pseudotsuga > Pseudotsuga menziesii. Next base: position 48,451 of record LPNX011114248.1, on the reverse strand, counting down.
CCAGCAACTGTACTGGGAATGGCCGACATGCAAAGTCAAGATAACTGAGGAATGGCCAACTCAGGCTTCAACTTCCTTCAAGCAAGAGCATAACGTCATATGGTGACTGAATAGAGGCAGCATATACTCGATATACAAACTAGGACATCTCTGCAACATAGGAGGCATCGACAGAGGCTCCATAGGGACTGGAAGATTAACCAGTCGGTGGAGATAAACTCAAGTAAACGACTACAGATCCTAAAGTCAAACTATAAACCCAACCAATGGATGTGATATACAGTGCTCTGTTCGAAAGCGACACGACTCGACAGCTTCCAAAGATAACATCTTTCCTTGTGCAGCTTTTTGGTTTTTTGATTTTTTTGGACTTTTTCAGTTATTTAAAAAGCTTTAAAAAGAATAAAATTGCTTTATAGTTACAAACTAGGAGGAGACGAGTGTCATAAAGGCAAACAAACTAGTTCCAAGCAGTGGAACATACCTATGCTCAATGCAAGGATACATGTGTAGGATATCGACACTCAGGGGAAAATCCCCTCACGGTAAAAAGGGAAACAAGCTTGAAAGGATATATATAAAAAATGGCTCTACATGGCTAGAAATGGGACAAGCTCGGGCTATATGGCTGAAACGCAATGTCAGGGGAGCCGAAATAAAGCTCAATAAGGTAGGCAAAGCTCATGATAATGCATTCACAACTTGACATGAGCGAGTCCTGAGGGAAATAGGCTAGAAAAATATCAAAAGGAGTATGAGGCTCTTGTGAAATGTCATGGCGGTACTATACAATGGACTCCCACACCCTAAAGGATAAAACTTCAGCATGGGCACCAAATGCAAATAAGGTGCTAACTAGGGTACCCATGTAAGGTGAATCTCTACCACTCATATCATGCCACTTCTAAAACAACAAGAAGGTTCTGTGACATAATAGAGTGGGTTCGTACCTAAGGTCATGATGAGATGGTCATAAGGTCATGCAAAATGAAAATAGTGATGAAACCTAACCTATATGCCAGTTTAGACATGATACCCGAGATTGGCACGATCGGGTCAATCCAATGGCTGAAACGACACTAAAAAAGGTCCTCTACATCATGAATTATGTCAAAAACAGTCCAAAATTGTTAGAAACTGTCGAAACTATAGGAAAGGGGGTAAAAATTTTCAAATATTTGAAAAATTTCTATAAATAGTAAACAATTCAAAATATTATAAAACATTTGAAACTTTTACCCATTTGAGCTCATATTTTCAACAATGAATTCCAGGAGATCCAGCCGGCAGAATCTACTACCGTTTCTTCCAGGTATTTACCCATGCTCTTCTCTTCCAATTCAATGCAATTTTTATCAAATTCCTTGGTCAATTAAGCTTTCTAGGCCAAACTAAAAAGGGTTTTGTGGCCCACGCGGAAATCGAGGGTTTTTTTGCGTATAGGGATGGATATACGCGAAAAGTGCCCCCATACCCGTGTACATATGCGGCTGATTTGAAAACAGTCGTGTATGAGGCCACGCATAAGTTTTTTTCAATAATATAATGGGCAAATTTGAAATTTCTTGTGCAGGATGGTCCTAGAGTGGAGAGAGCGTGAACATGGTGAGGTAGAGGAAGCAGTAAGGGCCAATCTAATGGCTCAACAAGCTCTACGTGCATGTGGACTCTATAATTTTTGGTGTCTTGGTGGTTTGAGGGCCAAACCAAAACTATTACAGATGCTGGTGGATTACTGGGATCCAGACTCGGAGTCCTTCCAGATAGATGGATTGTCCCTCACTATAGAGGTGGAGGACATATACTTCATTACTGGGATTTCTAGACAAGGGGAAGTGGTGAACCTTCATTCTCGTGGTGGGACAGGAGGTGGCCTGACTATCGACGAGTACATTGCGATGTACTGCTATCCAGACATAGAGAAGGTGGGGATTCAGGTCCCTACCAACGCTATACAGGTGATGGGCCTAAAGGCCATACTATTGACATTGGGCATGATAGCAGGCTTGGCATCACTCCACCAGGCCTCACGGCCTCTGATGTTCTATGCAGTGGAGTGTATGAGACCCATGATTTATGACTTGAGCACTACACTACTGAGTAACATGAAACATCAGCTCAGTGAGTGTAAGGCAGGCAGAGTGCAGAACTTCAGGTTCAAAAATATTTTGAGCACATTTTTCTTCGAGCGTGTTCCAGGATTGAGCCCCAAAGTGGACGTTCCTCTTCACGGGGTTCTAGATCTGGCCCAATGGCATTGGGCAGATGCTATGTGCAGACTGGGGGGAGCTAGGGTGGCCAACCCCTATCCAACTGACTTCTTTCTATGGTGGTGATGACAGATAGTTGCCATCGATGACTACCCCTATGCAAGGATAGATTTTCGAGGGGACCCAAACATGCCGCTACCACTAGGATCAACATATGGCGATATAGGTAATGAATCTCGACCCTCTCTTTTTTAATCTTTTTGAATTATTTAATTTTTTGTGTTTTCTGATTATATGGAATCAAAAAAATGTATTTTTGTGTGACAATACATAGTGACATCTACCATTTGTGTGCAGATGTGGGACCATGGCGGCCAGAAGGCTTCCCTCGTCATAGACAGAGGGGAAGAGGAGATGACATCACGGGTGTGGATGCGGAGCGGACGCTCCAAAGCATTCATACGAATTTTGTGAGACTGACACATAGGGTTCCCATGGCACAAGTCGAGGACTTGCCTAAGGCTATGTAGCGACAAGTGGTGGGTGTACCACGAACATGGGTGCGATTATTCTGACAGCTAGCTAGAGCCGTAGTGACCTTCCATGATCACAACCCTCCTCCTCCTCCACAAGATTAGATACCTCGGAGTGTATAGATTTTGCACTACCATGTATTATATGTTGGTGGCTCGAAAGCCCCAATTTTGTATCATTGCACTATGTATTATCACATTTTGGATGTATATAAAAAGTTTTATGGTGATCGGGTTATTTATTTACATGTGTAAAAATTTTGTTTGTGATTAATTTATTATGAATGAAACAAATGCCAATCTAACACGTAGTTAGCATATGAGTCAGCAACTTTATTATTATTTCTTGGAATGTGTATGTATGTTATATTGTCAAATTTCCATTCTAATAATCTCACACGTAAGAATCTTCTTAATAACGTCAGATCTCTAACATGGTACAAACCATTAAGATGTGACACTACTAACTCCGAATCAAGATGTACCTCAAGAGAGAGAACACCATGTGAAATGGCATCCTGTAGAACCTCAATAATGACACTATATTTAGCAACATTGTTGGAAGATGGCCGTAGACATACACCTCCTGAAGACAGTACGTGACCCATAGGAGTGTAAATCACCCAAGCAGTAGACGATGAGTGTTGAGTGTGACGGCTCGCACCATCCACGAATCCTATGTAGGTGGAAGATTCCATTGACATCTGCCAAAAGAAACGGAAACTAATCACAAACCCAATCACTATAAGAAAAATACCTAACTATGCAAAACTGTACAATAATATACAATAACCATCCTTGGCTGAAAATCATGGATAGTACTTCTTGAGATAAAGCCCATTTCTAGGCTCTGCCAAGGCCGTTCCCTCGTAATCCACTAACTCATAAGCACCCTTCTCTAAGAAATGTTTGACCATGTAAGGACCACGCCACATGGGATTAAATTTTCTTGTGCCCAAGGGTTCTTTCGGTTGATCCCACATAGGACCAAGTCTCCCTCACTAAACCTCCTTAGATGAACAGACTTATCGTACTGGACCTTTACGTGATGTTTATTGACTTCTAGAGCCACCAAGGCATCCCGACGCTGCTCATCACGTTGCTCAAGGTGGACCAGATGCTCCTCCAATGGTGAAGTGTCTGGTAAGAGTCCTAGAGCTAGCTTCAAAAAAAGAATCTTGCATTCAACCGGAAATATCAGCTCCACTCCATGTACAAGTTGATATGGAGAAAAACCTGTGGCAGTCTTAGCAGCGGTTCTATATGCCCACAAAGCAAGATATAACATTATGTGCCAATTGTTATTACTTTGAGCGATGGTTCATTAGAGAATGGATTTGAGTGATTTATTCACTGCTTCTACCTGTCCATTTGCTTTAGGGTAGTAAGAGGAGGAATGCTCTTGCTTGTACCCTAACTTTGATGCCAACTCTTCCATCATACAATTCTGAAAGTGCGAGCCATGGTCAGTGACAAGATCTTTCGGAATTCTGAACCGAGTAATAATTTGGTTGAATACGAAGTGGGTGGATGTCTCACCATTGTATTTAATTGTAGGCATAGCCTCAACCCATTTCGTGATGTAATCAACAACCACTATAATATGATGGTGCCCCCCCAGCCGAAGTTGGGTTGCAATCCATAAAATCAATCCCCCACTTAGTGAAAGGACCAGCAGTGATAATGGGATGTAACGGGGCAGGTTTTGAGTGCATATTACGTGCAAACACCTGGAAAGGGTGTCACCTCTTGACCGCATCAACACAATCTTTAAAGATCGACGGCCAGAAATAACCCGCTCTTAATATCTTTTGAGCTGTAGAAAGCCCAGATAAATGACCACCACATGCCCCTCTGTGGCAATTATTCAGCACTACCTCTACCTCTTCATGAGTTAAACAACGTCGTAAAATGGAATATTCCCCACGGTGGTACCAAGTGTTATCCACTATGAGGTAGTTCTTAGACACATGACGTAATCGTCATCGTTCATCTCGTGAGAGGTGAGTAGGGACCTTCAATGTTTGTAAATATATTATGATATCCCCATACCATGGGTCTAAAGTTGAGTTTAAGAAGATGTGTTCATCAACAAAGGTATCTTCACAAACCAACTCCTCGCCCTCACTCGGGAAATTCGATATAAGATCTACAAAAATTAAATACTTCTTCGATTTTTCCGAAACAAATTCGAGATTGAATTCTTGCAGAATGAAAATCCATTTATTATATTTTCCCCCAATCATCCTTTGAATGAGGACGAATTGAAATGGATTGACATGGGCTACAACCAAGGTCTGGCGAAGGAGAATATAATGTCTCAACCGCTGAGCCGCATGTACGGTAGCTAAAGCAAGCTTCTCGACATGAGAATAACGAATCTCTGCGTCAATAAGGTTCTGGCTCAGATAGTATATGACATGCTCTTGGAGCTCCTCATCCTCTTGAACCAAAACCATACCAATCGTCTCTAAGGAAATGACCACATATAATAGAAAATCACAGCTATAGTCTGGGGGACTAATCACCGGGGCTGATGCTAGGGCTCGCTTGAGTGCATCAAAAGACTCCTGGGCTCTCTCATCCCAACAAAAGGGGGTGTCCTTCTTCAAAAGACACATGAAGCCTCTAGTCAAATTGGCAAAGTTGACAACAAATCTTCATAAGAAGTTTGCCATGCCTTGCAATCATTGAAGATGACGAATATTCTTCAAGGGAGACAACTGAAGTATTGGCTCAACCTTCAAAGCATTACTCTTATTCCCTCTTTAGAAACGATGAATCCTAACAAATGACCTGACTTCACACAAAAGATGCACTTATGAGGATTTAATCTAACCAAATAGTGCTACCATATTTCGAATACCAATCTCAAGTGATAGTGATGATGCATTCTCATACGAGAATGAGCAGCAAGGTCATCCAAAAATACTTTGATAATTGACTTGAGATCGTGGAAGATCAAGGTTGTTTCCCGCTGAAATGTAGCTTCGACGTTTTTAAGGTTGAAAGGCATTTTTCGATACACAAAAGTTCCCCAAGGACAAATAAATGTAGTCTTATGTTGGTCCTCAGGTTTAATTTGTATCTGATTATACCTGGAAAAGCCATCCATAAAGGAGAAAACCTTGCTACCCGCACACTAATCCAAAATCTGATCAATAAATGGTGTGGGGAAATTGTCCTTAGGATAGGCATGATTTATATCATGGAAATCAGTACATATGTGGATTGCTCCATACTTTTTATCCACCGGAACAGGGTTTGAAACCCACTCCGTCAAGGGAACGGGATAGATAAAACCAGCTTTTAATAGCTTTTCTATCTCTGCCTTAATTGCGGGTGCTTTCCTTGGATTCACCGCACGCAACCGTTGTCGAATAGGCTTAGCGTTGGGGTAAGTATTAATCTCATGCTTGACAATACGAGGGTCGATACCTAGAATTTATTCATAAGACCAAGAAAAGATATCACAGAATTCTTTAAATAGCTCAGTGTATTCTAGAATCTCAGTATGGGAACATTCTTCCCCAATATAGACATTCTCTATCCTACCAGGATCGTGAGAGATGTTGATAGGAATCGTTGAAGATATGTTTTCCATGTTTCCGTCAGCCATTTGACCAGGAGAGATTAACAGAACCATAGGACTACCAACTATCACACTAAGAACCGCCCTAAAGTCCTCATGCTCCAAGCGGTCAAGCTCGGGAAGAAAGTAAGATCTATGATGGAGTTCCTCCCATGGTGGCTCAACTTTCGACATAGCCTCAATAATCGCTTCATCTGAAGGAAAAACTGTATCAAGGCAGTGATGCGCGTGAGAATATTGTATTGCCCATGCCGACAGCACATAAGGGTCTTCCTCCTCCGTCCACAAAGAGTAAGGAATAGGCTCTGCAACACACTCGAGATTAGCTTGATAAGCTATCATAGTTGCAGGCAGTGGCACATCCATCACAATGGGCTCACTCGGAGTACCCGGTGTAGGAAGAATCCAAGTATCTTCCATATGACTCATGCGAAAAGACACCGATCTCATAGATGTCGAAGCCTCACTGGAACTAGAACCTATCATAAGAATATGTGTAGGACAACTAAAGCTTCCCATGAGGGATGGATACATGCCTACACCCACACTCCCAGTTACCGGCTAAGAGTGCTCAACGATCGGGATCAAAGCTTCTGAAGATGCGGTAACAGACAGATTCTTGAATGTCGTTTGATCAATCGTGACTATCTTCCCGTTATGTGGAAAGCATACAATGTGAAATAGGGAAGAAGCAAAGGCTTGCATACTGTACATCCAATTCCTACCCAGCAAGAGATTGTATTCAAGGGGCGCATCAACCACCTCAACCTCTATCGCAACAGTCTTCCCTCCCAAACAGACTTTAAGGGAAGGAAGGATGTCGTGCGGCTTAAACGATCTCCCATCGAACGTAATTAACATGGTCACTAATTTAGACATCTCAGGGGAACCTAAACCCTTCCAACATGATAAAGACGTAACAGAAGCAGTAGCGCCTTCGTCAATCACAGTGCGCTTAACGATCATATTAAGACATTCTACGTGAATCAAAAGAGACACATAGTAAGGAAAGCAAGGCTGAAGTCCTGTGGTTTCAAATTTAATCACGGAGGAAGAATCATCATCGTTCACACCAAGGGCAGAAAGAAACACCTTCCTTTGTGAAGGACAACTCTGAAGCACTTCCAATGCGGACATCGCACAAGGAGTGTAGCCCAAATCCTCAACAACTGAATAGTTCTAGGTGGCTCGGGCATTAAGATTGTGCCCCGAACGCTTAAGGAATCCCTTAGGAATGCGAGGTGCAGCTTCAGGTTTATCCATAGGTTTCTCAATATGCAAAGGAGACCCTGGTGGATTAGGTTCTTTTCCTGGGCTGGGTTTTGATGAACCATAATCTTTCGCACGGGTCACAACTTTCGCAGCACGGACCATGTTAATGCAACCATGACCAATACCCTCTGGCGGATCTTGATCAGCACCAGACTGGTCATGGGACTTCGAGTACATATTTTGATTATGCGGTAAAGGGTTAGTTAGCACAGTTGGGCCCTGTGCCAAGAACCTCGAAGCTTCATCAATATGAGGGCACAAGTAAGTGAGGTGATCGTCCTTACACAACTTGCAAGGGAACTTAACCTTACATTTAGCTTGCTTGTCCCCCCCTAGCATTCCGACTGTTCTTGTCATTATTATCATTCTCATTCTTATTCCCACCCTTATGATTATTCTTACCCTTTTTTCTATTCCATCCGGGCTGCTGGTTACCATTCTGGTCTGACGATTGCATAGAAAGTACACTCGCCATTTGGGTGGTTTGAGAAGAAGCCGTAGCTTGTCCCGAAGCAGATTGGTTGATTGACAATTGACTAATTTGTTTTGCAATCGAATCTGTAGGTTTCGCACATGCACAACCCACAATGCCATCGGCATGTGTTCCAGGTTTGACTTTGGGGTCGAAACTAGAACGCGGAGCATTGGGAATAATCTCATATAACAAACTAGACTGAGCATAAATCAAGTCTAGTTCCTACACCCTAAAAATCGCTTGTTCCTCATTCTGCACTCTGGATGTAGAAACATCCCTTGCTATATATGGAAATAACGACTTAAGGAACCATTCGAGGAGGAATTTCGTTGGTATAAAGGCTTTAATTAACCTCTTCCATTTATGCCACTCTTGAATATGATCCAAGATATTTGTGGCTTTATCCTGCCAACATGTTGACAAGAGTTCAGTACCAACATCATAGTGCACTGGTAGCTGGAAGTGATTAAGAAAAGTCATCGCAAGGTTATTGAACAAAGCAAAAGCTCTTCTAGGTAACTCTATATACCATTTCACGGCAGGCACTGTAAGGGTGCGTTGAAATAGCCTTAAACAGATGGAGTCCTGATGTAAGGAATTCAAAGAGCACCATAGGTGAAACGTAGTAACATGTTTGCTTGGATCCTCTCCCGGTTTGCCCTCAAAATTAGGTATGTCTGAGGGAAGCTTAGTAGGGATAGCTGGCCAGGCTGATTCATGAGCTACAGGATCATTCATCAATCTCGAAAAGTTAGGAAGATTCAACATCGCGAGGAAAGGGAGCCTAGGATGGTTCATATGGGTCTGATTACCACCATGGCCTTGGCCATAGTGCCCTCCTCCTATTTGACCCGTATAGGGTGGCGTGGAAGCAACATAGTGTGGTGGACCTTGACTATTAGGAGCTACAAAGCCATAGTTCAGAGAATAAGCAGGTTGTTGATACCTGCCCCCATAAGGTGAAGAACCCTGTCCATACTGCGTCCCATAATAGGGTCCATAACTCATCACATGAGATGTCCCACGATACACTCCGTAAGTAGGAACATACGCTCCAGAAGTAGGAATATACACTCCGAAAGTAGGAATTTGACCTCTAGAAGTATGAGCATGACCTCCCGAAACGACTAGTGGTGCATGAAGCTGAGACACAACTGGTCTAGTAACCGCAGTACAGACATAACTCGTAGCAACACTTTGGCCCGAAGGACCACATGAATGAGGTGGAGGGTGAACATTTGAAGAAGTAGGGACAGAGGATGAAGGGATCTGAGTGATCAAGTATGTACTATTCCCTATAGTTACTCGTCTCGGCTCTGGTATCTTAATAGGATCACTAAACCTAGACCTAGGAGGAATATGTGATGTAACTTCCACCACCGGGATGGAAGGTGCAATGTGACTAGTGCTCCCAAAACTCTATGCATGGTAAGGAATGAGAGTGCCCCCAGGCATAGTGTTAGGCTCAAAGTTAGATTCGACATGAAATGCCAAATCATGTGTAGGAAAACCAAACATACCATAACTACCATAGCTAGTGCTGGCGGGTTCAAAATGAGTCTTGGCATCCTACGACATTCCATACCGGTAACGTGTCAATGGGGAGTCAACCCTAGAGTGAGTAGGTCTCTCTTGAAAGGTTCCTATCTCAGAAATCACAGGGCCTAACTCAGCCAAGTCGGGTGAAGGATCGTAAGTAGGAGTAAACTCCCCATCGTCTACACGAATGGGAGAAGGTGGTTCAGGAATACCTTCCATATGGTCTCCCATGGTGCGTGAATCAATGTGCGAAGTAGTCCACCTGGACTGTCTAGGTCTATCTCCCAAAGGAGGAGGATAAGTAGAAGGCAGAAGTCCTGCTAAACGACGAGAACGATGAGCAACCGTACCCAAATACACAATGACTCAAAAAATAGAAAAGACTCTCTATTTATGCAAACCCTAGGAAAGCTATCGTGCACAGAGCAATCACTAATATAATCTAAAGCCAAATGCCAGCAATCAAGGGTAGGATAAGTGAGCTCCCGAATGGAGCAGGTATGTCTTGCCTAGGGGAGGCTTGAGACTTCCATACACAACAAGTGGAGGTACGTAACCAATTATTGTGGCCCTCAGCTTCAACGCGTAAAGCGATTGTGCTCTTTGACCCCAACCTGGCTGGGACACCCGTAGAATAAACCCTGCAAAGTACCCCCTCGATATCCTAGGTAAGGCCACTGAGGTCACCTCAATATAATCAATTCTCAGGCGGACAGTCGCAGGCGGGATTGACCATATGGGAAGGGTAGCAAAGCTCAAAACTCTCGAAAGATCCCCCAGATATGAATACAATCCTGGAAATATTTCTGGTGCTACTCAGTTACGACTAGGGGTCATCCCAATCAATAACCGCTCACACTGCCTCGTGCTTAACTCCCTTTTGAGAGGAGGATCCTGAGAAACACTGGTTATACCAAGGATTTCACACACTTACCTAGACAGACACGTACATGTTGTTGTTTAGTGATCTTGGAGAATTTAATCACAATGAACTATTCCAAGATCCTAAAACCTAAGCTTGTTGGTGCACTCCATAAAATAAAAGAGTGTACTTCATTTTATCTAGGCGTTGATTTTAATTGGATTTATTACTCAAAAGAGGGATATGGCCGTGCAACTAATGGTGTTATGACGCAACATGATGTAAAATGCACACCTAACAATCAATGCAAATGCATTGTGTCCATGAAAATAGGGTATGCTACTACATGAAATGCACAATTTTTCTTCAAATGATGAATGCAAGCTTTCCTATATGAAATCCTAACTAATACTCCAAAGAAAATCTAATGCAAGTACAATGCAAAATGCAAAATGCAATGCATGATGATAAGCAAATATTTTTGGATTTTTTGAAATAAAATGAGATACAAAAAGCAAAAGAATAATTCTACAACCCGCAGACTCTGCAAGCACACTCAAATAGCACTCAACCAAAGCCCCAAGGTAAAAGAAATCTAATGCACTAATATCAAACAAAAAATTGAAAATTCCATGACAAGAACCTTCTAAAAAAAAAAATTAGCCTAAAAAAAAACGTCTCTGGTGAGAAACAGAGGTATAAACAGACTCAGGCAGTGCCAAAGGAGACTCAGCAAACATCAAACTTCACCTAGCAACCATTTAACTTCCACAAAAAGGAAAAAATAAGGGCATACGGGAGTGTTCGCAATAAATCCGCGTGTATACATGGAAATCGTAGAGAAACCCACGTGTATACACGACTGCGAGTTAAAAAATCGCGTATAGGAAGAAAGGTGCATAAAAATCAAGGCAAATAGATAGGCTGAGACAAACTTCACACCAATTAGACACTACTAGGAAAACATGCCCCTAGATCCGACACAGAAACAAGAGAGAAAGAGCAATTCAAATTCATTGAATGCCGATAGAAAAAACCCCAAAGGACAACTACTAGGAACTCCCCAGTAAAGTCATCAATTCTGTTACAGAGAGAAATTCTTGTGGCTTATGGTACCACAACAGACAGCTTGACTCCAGAAATCAATCCTTTCCAATATGCAATAGAAATTAAATGTCTAACACTAAAGGATCAGATCTCGAACCTTATTCTGGACGGTTGAAGTAGATCCCTATTGAGCTTTCCAACTTCAGTTTGTATTGACAAATTACTTCCTCAATAACAAGTAAACAATACAAGCATACTTTGTATCATGGTGTTAGATCCATTCTAGCATATATAATCAACAATGTATAAACATTTGAAATCATCCAATGGATAACATATTCATTCAAACACACATTATTGGACAGGAAAAGATATTTCTATTAATATAAATCAGAGATTACAATAGATAAAACCTCTATCGGCATGTCTGTGAATCGTAGAAACTGAATCCCCCACTTGGGCTTCCACATTTAGGGTACACAGGGTACTCCCAAAGGACCGAACACCAAGAATAGCCACTTCACACAAACAGATCACGGATCAATACACCAATGTTTGTCACGTGGTTAAAACCCTCGAGAGGGAAACAGTCCACGGCCCCAGCCAAATAGCTACTTCGGAGCAATTTATTATGCAAAAGAAAGAAATTTACATGAGCTTCTCATAATCGATCAACTAGCCAAGGACCCTCTATGCTCTTTAAATAGAGATCATAGACCAATCGGGTGTTAAGCCACGGATCAATGGTAGGTATGATCTAAGAGAAGTTGAACCGTCGGATTAGAATATTTACAAATGCATACTAATGCATACTAAAGAAACACACTTTTACCTAACGGATATATTACACAAGTTGATCTTAACTAACTCCTAAGTGTCTAAATATCCTAACATCCCCCCTTAAGAATAACTTGGGATAGGATTGAAGGATTTACAAAGTGACACCATTAGGAGAAGGAAGGAGGCATTAGAGCCTATCCCCCCTTAAGGACACATTCTTGAACTCCTAACATAGACCGAAGTTTACAAAACTTCGCTTCTGTAAGAGACTTGGTGAAGATGTTTGCAACTTGTTCATCTGTAGGGCAATAGAGCACTTCAATAACACGATCATGAACAAGATTTCTGATGAAGTGCATGTGTAGTTCAATGTGTTTGTTGCGCTGATGTAGAACTGGATCTTTGGCAAGCTTGATGGCACTTTGATTGTCGCACCAAAGTGGAGTAGGCTGCTGCTGCTCGAATCCAAACTCTGAAAGGATCTGTCGAAGCCATAAAGCTTCCTGACTGGCATTAACTGCTGCTCGATATTCTACTTCTACTGAAGAAAGAGCAAGAGATTGTTGTTTCTTACAAGCCCAAGTGATAGGTCCAGATCCCAGACTGAAAAGATAACCTGCAGTACACTTTCGATCATCACG
>LPNX011114248.1:1091-33203 GCA_001517045.1 Pseudotsuga menziesii | reverse complement strand
CATTCTGCACATAATAGTCTAAGAGTTTTATACTTAGATAAATAGTCTTGAATGCAAGAAAAATCATTTGGATTCAAGGTAAGTAACTCATTCTCAAGTTGATGACCCCGGATTTCATTGTCTTTACCAAACACAGATTCCAACTTTTCCCAAGCTTTATCAGGTTCATCAAGGTCGGATATGTGGAATCGCAAATCAGTAGAGATTGACATCCCAATCAATCCACGAGCTTCATCACATCTATTTGACCATTTAATTTTCTTATCATCATCAGTGGGTTCTGTTTCTTTCCCTGAGGTTATCCTGAAAAGTCTCCTACTTCGCAGAACATCCTCCATACGAGATTTCCATGAGAAATAGTTAGAACTTGTAAGTATGATATCACAAGGGGCGTCCATACTGTAAAATAATGGCTGAAAGAACAGAAGCTAACTGTTTTGATGCAAAGGGCTTGAAAAAATATGCGGTTTTAAAAAAAACGGCACTTAAAACGGATTCCGGATGATGAAGTTATGCTTGATCAAAGGAAATGTTGAAGATGTCCCCAATAGTGATGTGGCAGATATTAACTTGACCAGTTAAAAAAAAAAACCCCCCTCTTCCAAAGATCTACCTTTGACAATCACTTTACAATAAAGTTGCTTTGAAGTGAATCACTTTTGTAGAATAAGTGATGTTCACTTTTACAATAATGACTTTTAAATAGTGCGGCAATAAAAAAGACTTAAGTGACTCACTTGTATTTTATTTTATTAATGTGAGATGCACTTTTACAATAAAGTAACTTGAAAATAGAAATTGCATGTACTAAAAAGTAACTTGATGAGACTTGAACTCAAGACTTATTAAGATGTAAAGCAACTTTGGATCAAGTGAGCTAAGATTAATATAAATCAGAGATTACAATAGATAAAACCTCTATCGGCATGTCTGTGAATCGGAGAAAAAAATCCCCCACTTGGGCTTCAACCACTTCAATCCTCCATCTGTATATAGCAAGCTCACAAGCAAAAGGAAAGCTTGGGAAGAACACAAAAGTGCTCCAAGGGACAAAGGGATGCAGACTCAAGCATAAGTTCTGGCAACAATGGACTATAGTTTCTTTGCTCTCAATTCTTTCTTATGCCTTCAATGTACTAAGGAGTTCCTTATATAGATTTTCAAAGGGGTAATGAAAGGTTGAATTCGAGCGATCTCAAAGCATATGGAAGGCCAAGAGTTAAGTGAGTCGGATCCATGTCAAGGAAAACTCCAAAAGGATTTGGATTTTGTACACATCCCGATGTACGTGGTTTTAGTGGTCAAAATCGCGTATATACACGATTATATGTTTAAAAGTCATGTGTATCATTTTTCACATGTTTTTAGGGATGGTCAGGAAAACATATAAGGACAAAAAATGGTCCAAGGGGTCTTAGGAGTCTGCAGTGGGACAGGGGAAGGCCATACAAAGTGTGATTAACCTAGAGTAGTGAAATCAACTATAACAATCATCATCCTCCTCCTCCTCCTCCTCCTCCTCCTCATCATCATCATCACCCTCATCCTCATCATCATCATCATAGTCATCATCCTCCTCCTCCTTATCATCACCATCATTGTTTATCATAATCATCGTTGTCATCATCATCATCATCATCATCGTCATCATCCTCATCATCATCATCATCATCACCTTCATTATTCATCATCATCGTCATCGTCATCATCATCATCATGTCATCATCCTCATCATCCTCATCATCATCATCCTCATCCTCATCACCCTCATCCTCATCATCATCATCGTAGTCATCATCCTCCTTCTCATCAGCATCACCATCATTGTTCATCATCATCATGATCGTCATCATCGTCATCATCATCCTCATCCTCATCATCATCACCATCATTGTTCATCATCATCATCATCATCATCCTCATCATCATCATCATCGTCATCATCATTTCCCTCATCCTCATGTTCATCATCATAGTCATCATCCTCCTCCTCCTCATAATCATCATCATCATCCTCATCCTCATCATCAGCATCATAGTCATCATCCTCATCATCATCATCAACATCATCATCATCATCATCATTATAATCACCATTATAATCACCATCATAGCCATCATAATCCTCATAATCATCGTAATCATCATCATAATCATCATTATCATAGTCATACTATTCATCATCATCATCGTCGTCATCATCATCGTTATCGTCATCGTCATCATCATCATCATCATCATAGTCATCATTATCGTACCCATTCCTTCCTCCCATGATTCCCTCCACACCTTCCTCTCCCTCCTTTGACTCCCCTCCCCCTCATAACCAATGTAATGTTGGGCCATGATCCACCCCATGTAATGTCAAGTTGCATATTTGATATGCACTAAATCGCATATGCGATATATTGCATATCCGTTTTGGAGATCACGTAAAAAAACCTCCCGTTAATTAAAAAGCATTGTATCCATATCGCATATGCGATAAAATGGAGGTGTGTTATATCACATATGTGATATGTGTTATATAAAAAAATGTTGGGTTGCATGTTGTGGGCCAGGTTTACTGCAGCAAAAGACATAATTCTTCTGAATCCGCGCAGAAAGAATTGTTCAACCTGCAATTTAATCATTACTTACATACTATCCATAGGTTTTGTACAAGTTTGGGTGGATTTCAATGAAGAATGTATGTAATAGAGGTTGAAAGTCAGCGAGGAAGGTGATTACACCAGAAGAAGCTAAAAATAAATAAATAAAGAAATCGTCGGCATTCATTAGATGAGCAAATAGTTCCCATTCCCCCTCAACAGATACCTGACGTAGAGGATGAGGAAGATAATGCAACATTAAAGGAAGATGGTTATACGGAAGATTATATTATTGATCCATTAGTAAACAAACAATCTTGTGAAGAGTTCAATAATTACTCCACTGGTTCAATATCCTAATTGAAGTTGTCAGCCTATAGTGGATGTAAACGTCACTCCAGCATTTCGAACAACAAGAAATTTTGCATCAAAACAAAAGAGACCTCCTAAATGCATACAAGTGGACAAGAGCGAATTGAATTCCATGGAAGGTAAGGTGGCTAACCGCACTATCCTTCGTCATTGTTCTCAAATAATGAAACAATATCTCGATAACAAATCCCAAGCCGGTAAATTCCAATTGTTTTTAGCTTTGCTTAAATCTAGAAATATGGCAACAATTAGAAGAAATTTAGGCATAATAACAATGAAGAATATTGAATCAAGTAATCACATTGTTAAATCTCTTGCTGCTGCATCCACATCGATTGGTAAAAAAACTCATTCACGCGACTGTAATGTGGCTCGTTGTGTATTGGATGAATCAATTGTATTTAGATCCACAAGACAACGTCGTTTACTTAAATGCACATCACAAATTGTGCCTTTACCTCTAAAGAAACTTAAAAAATATCCAGTAAGAAGAGACAACCTTGATGTAGAGGAACAAATGGAAACATCATGGGAATTTAACAGTATGTTTCCCCAGAAATACATGAAGTTAGTTGAAGCAGTGAAGGGCCTAGTGCACATGTTTTGGCACGACAACACTAGGCCTTCTTCTAACACGAAAGGTGTGTTAAAACATTGTAGGGGTTCTAGAAACAATGAACCTCATGTTAAACATTATCTTGACATGACACAAACTCAACTGTTCGAGATGTTTAATGTTTCCCACGTAGAGCCAAGGCTCGCGCAAAGATCTTTTGAAAAATGCAAGCCTTGGTATGTTAGAATCAATACAATCCAGAACACTTGTTGCTGTAGGTACCACATAGAGTTTGACCTATATTACCATAAATTTGCACATATATGTCATTTTTTTCATCCTAACCATGTGCATGAATGCTCAAGTACAGTACCACCAATGTCATCTAGATATTTCATCCATAGCATAATGTGTCCGAGGCAAGATGGGAAGACACATTACTCAAAACAATGTGTAGATGGTTCTTGTAACAATTGTGGTGGGATATAAGTATGGTCTGATTGCATCCATGAAAGTGAAGATCAAGCATTCAGGAATGCAATTGTCGAGAAGCAGAACTATTAGTATGAGACATATTAGCTACATGATGGGAAAAAATTAGGAAGATTAAATTGGTGACTTCACAGGTAAATTGTTGAATATTGACATACTAATATTCATGTACACATATTTTTATGTTATTTTATAACACTGTTTATTTTTTTACACTAGGTGCAAGTATGTGATTTTATTTCATAGTTTCGTGGAAAGATCCAATAGGTCATTCAAAATATCGATATGGTACGGTGGCAATATGAGAAATTCAGAATATACCGAGACACCTTTCCTCTTGGAACAATACTATCAGTGGTTGAATTTGCGGAAAATTACACCCTAGAACCACAAAATGAAATACAAAGTCAATACTATCACTCAGAGCAGGTGAGCATAATGGTCATATCACGTATCGACATGGGCTAGATAGAAATGAAGAGAAATGTGTGATACCAAAAGAAAGTCACTTCTACATAAGTGACGACTGGACCCATGACGTCCATTATGTGCAACATTTTTTTAAATTACTCTATGATCATGTGATAGCTATGGATATACCATTTTATCGTCATTTGATTTGGTCAGATGGTTGTGCTGGATAGTTCAAGAATGCACATGTATTTCAATGGTTGTGTTTGTTGCACATAAAATACAAGGTGCCACATGTATGGAACTACTTTGAAACTGGTCATAGAAAAGGAGAGCACGATGGTGCTGGTGCATGCATAAAAACTTCTCGTCGAAGGAAGAGATGAAGTTTATAGGTGCTCTCCTTTGATATGCTGCATATATAGTGAAATGTTGTTCATTTGTCATGGGAGAACAAGCAACAAGGAAACACCTAGTGTGGATAATATTCTGGAAGGTGACAAATGTGGACTCCGAAACACATTGGGTAAACACAATAAATGGAACTCGATAGTTTCATTCAATTAGAAGCTCAAACAACTCATCCCTACAAATTTGGACAAGATTGAAGGATTGCTTTTATAGTTCCTGTAGCATCAATGAATGGGATTATTGTGAGTATATAGATACCATTGATACATGGGATCGAGTGACACTTGGCACCAATTCAATGCGTTTAATGAAATAGACCATTTGGAAGATGATCAGACACATATTTCTACAGACTATGATCACATATCGGATCTGATACAAATAGGTACATGAGTAGTACCTAAATAAGAAGATGCATTTATGTATTGTTTACTCGACCTATGAATAATTTAATTTATGTAGAAATTAGAAATGCAAGACCTTATTTAAAAAATGTATTGTTAACTCGACCTATTTCCTTTCACACGTCATATATATGCAGTGGTTGCCCCAAAAAACAATGAATGGGATTTTGACTATTGGTTGGAACGTTTCTTAGAGAGGAAACAAATCATTCTCAAACATGTTACAGATGATGAAAATATTGAATTTCCAACTAGATCAATGGTTATAAAAGGGGAGTACTTGACACTTTTAGCACAATAGAAACGGAAGGGTGGGTATGTATATCAAGATTCTAGACTAGGAGCTATTGTATACCACTTCACCAACCTAGTAGTTGGTATAAACATCAAGTTGTGCACACTTGGTCACACAAATACGTCACATGTATGATAATTGCTACCTCATATAGAGCATGAAATATTGATGGACACCATCACCACCAGAGATGATCCAGACGGCCTACTCGTCTGAGTGCATTGTCAGGTACATTATTTAACCCTTTAAGTGAATGCTGAAGCACAATTTCAATTATTTAGCCTTATTTTATTCCCAATGTAATAAACCTATTATTGACCGATACCATTCACAAACATAATATTATTCACAGGATACTGGACACTATAAAAACGATTGTACAACCTCAGGTGAGTTAACTATAAATCATGTTTGCACATTTTCATTGGGATCTCTTTTTTTTATTATGATGTTACTAATGCCTATCCTTTTGTGTTCCTAGGATACAAACACCATCTATGGCAAAATGGAGGCCCCAACAACGGTGTCTTTAGACACCAACAAATAGAAATCGAAAAATAACATGCTCTTGATTTGTTGAAATTTACATTTTTTTTTATTTTTTTAGTTTAATATACATATAATTACATTGTTGGGTCAACTATTGCAACTATTTCATTTTGGGGTCAATGTATGAAAACTATCGACTATGGTTGTGTTCATAGGGTTCCCATATACTCCTTCCCCATACACACTTGTAGGAGCCAACGGCATGCAATTTTCCTGCTCCGTTAGGTTTTTTGCTCCTAGACCGAAAGTCACAAAGTGTCCCTGAATGACATTTTCATGCGACTTTCAACTAGACATACACGGTAACCAGAGCTCGGATCAAAGAACCTTCGACTCCGTTGGTATCCTGGCATGCGATTACCTCTAGGTGGTCCTCTCCCTCCTATTTTCAAGGACTATTGACATAATTGTGCATTGATTTCATAAACTAGGTTTTTGCTCAGTTTCCTTCGATGAAATTCTTGCGTTGGTGGGTCAAATCTGCAAAACCCTTGACCATACCTCTTACAAGTTATGAGATGGAACTAGAAACACATGTACATGTACAAATTGGAAACCAACTAGGGTTTCATGAACACCAAATTGCATGATATCACTAGGGTTGACAAGTTATGACATGGAACTAGGGTTTAGTGACCTCTTTACAAGTTAGGAGATGGAACTAGAAACACATAGACATATACATATTGAAAACCAACTAGGCTTTCATGAACAACAAATTGCATGCTATCACTAGGGTTGACAAGTTATGACATGGAACTATGGTTTAGTGAGCTCTTTAAAAGTTATAAGATGGAACTAGAAACATGTGGACATGTACATATTGAAAATCAACTAGGGTTTCATGAACAACAAATTGCATGCTATCACTAGGGTTGACAATTTATGAGGTGGAACTAGGGTTTAGTGACCTCTTTACAAGTTATGCGATGGAACTAGAAACAAATGGACATGTAAAAATTGGAAAACAACTAGGGTTTCATGAACACCAAATTAAATGCTATCACTAGGGTTGACAAGTTATGAGATGGAACTAGGGTTTAGTGACCTCTTTACAAGTTATGAGATGGAACTAGAATCACATGGACATGTACATATTGAAAAAAAACTAGGGTTTCATGAACACCAAATTGCATGTTATCACTAGGGTTGATAAGTTATGAGATGGAACTAGGGTTTAGTGGCCTCTTTACAAGTTATGAGATGGAACTAGAAACACATGGACATGTACAAATTGGAAAACAACTAGGGTTTATGAACACCAAATTGCATGCTATCACTAGGGTGGACAATTTATGATATGGAACTAGAAACACATGTACATATTGAAAACCAACTAGGGTTCCATGAACACCAAATTGCATATTATCACTAGGGTTGACAAGTTATGAGATGGAACTAGGGTTTAGTGACCTCTTTACAATTTATGAGATGGAACTAGAAACACATGGACATGTAGAAATTGGAAAACAACTAGGGTTTCATGAACACCAAATTGCATGCTATCACTAGCATTGACAAGATATGAGATGGAACTATGGTTTAGTGACCTCATTACAAGTTATGAGATGGAACTAGAAACACATGGACATGTACATATTGAAAACCAACTAGGGTTTCATGAAAACCAATTTGCATGCTATCACTAAGGTCGACAAGTTATGACATGGAACTATGGTTTATTGACCTCTTTACAAGTTATGAGATGGAACTAGAAACACATGTACATGTGCATATTGAAAACCAACTAGGGTTTCATGAACACCAAATTGCATGTTATCACTAGGGTTGACAAGTTATGAGATGGAACTATGGTTTAGTTACCTCTTTACAAGTTATGAGATGGAACTAGAAACACATGGACATGTACATATTGAAAATAAACTAGGGTTTTATGAACACTAATTTGCATGCTATCGCTAGGGTTGACAAGTTATGAGATGGAAGTAGGGATTAGTGACATTTTTACAAGTTATGAGATGGAACTAGAAACACATGGACATGTACATATTGAAAACCAACTAGGGTTTTATAAACACCAATTTGCATGATATCACTAGGGTTGACAAGTTATGAGATGGAACTAGAAACACATGGACATGTACATATTGAAAACCAACTAGGGTTTCATGAACACCAAATTGCATGCTATCACTAGGGTTGACAAGTTATGACATGGAACTATGGTTTAGTGAACTCTTTACAAGTTATGAGATGGAACTAAAAACACATGTACATCTATGGTATGGTATGGTATATGTTATTATGGTATGGTATGTAGAACTAGTATGGTACAGTTGTTCGGGTACACAGGGTACTTCCAAAAGACTGAACACCTTCAGCAACCGGTTCACACAAACAGTTCATAGATCAAGACACCGATGTTTGTCACGTGGTTAAACCTTCGAGAGAAAAATAGTCCATGGCCCCAGCCAAATAGCTACTTGGAGAAATTTATCATGCAAAAGAAAGAAAGTTACATGAGCTTCTTATAATCGATCAACTAGCCAAGGACCCTCTATGCTCTTTAAATAGAGATGATAGACCAATTGGGTGTTAAGCCATAGATCAATGGTAGGTATGATCTAAGAGAAGTTGAATCGTTGGATCACTCTATGTCTAGAACATATCGTGACCGTCAGATTAGAATATTTACAAATGCATACTAATGCATACGAAAGAAACACACTTTTACCTAATGGATATATTACACAAGTTGATCTTAACTAATTCCTAAGTGTCTAAATATCGTAACATCCTCCCTTAAGAACAACTTGGGATAGGATTGAAGGATTTAAAAAAGTGACACTATTAGGATAAGGAAGGAGGAATTAGAGCCTATCCCCCCTTAAGGACACATTCCTGAACTCCTAACATAGACCGAAGTTTAGAAAACTTCACTTTTGTAAGAGACTTGGTGAAGATGTCTGCAACTTGATCATCTATGGGGAAATAGAGCACTTCAATAATACGATCATGAACAAGATTTCTAATGAAGTGCATGTGTAGCTCAATGTTTTTGCTGCATTGATGTAGAACTGGATCTTTGGCAAGCTTGATGGAACTTTGATTGTAGCACCAAAGTGGAGTAGGCTGCTGCTACTCGAGTCTAGACTCTGAAAGGATCTGTCGAAGCAATAAAGCTTTTCGACTGCCATTAACTGCAGCTCAATATTCTGCTTCTGCTGAAGAAAGAGCAAGAGCTTGTTGTTTCTTACAATCCCAAGTGACAGGTCCAGATCCCAGACTGAAAACATAAACGGCAGTAGAATTTCGATCATCAGGATCGTCGTCCCAATATGAATCAGTGAAACCAACCAACAAAGGTTTCCCCCCTATACTGTAATGAATCCCAAACTTAATTGTACCTTGAATATATCAAAGTATTCTTTTTGCTGCTTTCTAGTGACTTTCATGAGGAGTTTACATATAATGGGAAACACGAACAATGACAAAGGAAAGGTCAGGACGAGAATGAGTCAAGTATAAAAGAATACCAACAAGCTGATGATACAAGGTGGAATCTACTTCAGGAAAAGTACAAGTGGCAGAAAGTTTGACTCCATACTGGAAGGGAGAAGGGGCTGGTTTACAATCTTCCATGTGGAAGCAATGAAGAAGGTCACAAGCATACTTAGACTGGGAAAGAAAGATTCATTCCTTTGTTTGCAATACTTGGAGACCAAGAAAACAATGAAAATGTCCTAAGTTTGACATTTCAAAATTTTGCTTAAGACTGGATTTCACATGGGTTATAAGTTTAGGGTCATTACCAGTAAGGATAAGATCATCAACATAAAGAACAAGTATGATGAGATGGTTTCCTACTTTCTTGGTATAGTCATTGGGATTAGAATGGCATCTATAAAAATTAGTGTCAAGGAGAAAGCTATCCATTTTGGCATACCAAGCTCTAGGAGCTTGCTTAAGGCCATATAAGGATTTCTTAAGGAGACAAACAAGGCTAGATTTATTCTTAACATATCCAAGAGGTTTTTCCATGTAAATTTTCTCATGTAAATCACCATGTAAGAAAGAATACTTGAAATCCATTTGATGGAATTCCCAGTTATGTAAGTCTACAAGGGAAAGAACAAGGCGGATGGAGTTCAATTTTGCTACAGGGGAAAATGTTTCATTGTAGTCAATCCCTTCAACTTGCGAAAAAGATTTGGCAACTAACCTTGCCTTAAGTCTTTCAACACTTCCATCTAATGCATACTTAGTTCTGTAGAACCATTTACATCTGACAAGTTTTCTTCCTTTTGGAAGAGGAACAAGATCACAAGTATTGTTCACCATTAAGGAACGATATTCTTCATCCATAGCTACATCCCAATCTGGATTTCCTAAAGCTTCTACAAAATTTTCTGGATCATGATTCTCGAAAAATTGAGGCAAAAGAGAAGAGGCCCATTGAAACTGAGAACGTGTTCAACGTTGATCTCTAGGATCACCGACAATATCACCAGTTGCTTCACATGTTGAATGACCCCATCGAGGAAGTATTAGTGCTAGTGCAATTGGAGGAACATGAGCAGGCAGAGGTGGATTTTCATCCTCAATGTCATCATCAAAAACTGGAGTTGGAAACCTGTTAAGGAAGATGGAAGAATAAGAAGAAGAAGGCACAATCACCGAATCAGGATCGCAAGCCAAAGATGGCACACCCGCCAAGTTAGGCTTGCAGGCCAAGAGATTTTCATCAAATTTAACATCTCTTCTAATGATTATATCATGAGAATGTGGATGAAGAAGTCTATAACCTTTTACATCTTCAGAATATCCAACAAATATGCACTTTTCACTTTTAGGCTGCAATGCTTTCCATTTTTTCATCTGGAATGTGAGCCTATGCTTCACAACCAAACACACGAAAGTGACTTACATCTGGTTTAATTTTACTCAATGCTTCTTCTGGTGTTATACCTTGTAAAACTTTAGTGGGTGTGTAATTAACTATGTAATTTGCACAATTTATGGCCTCAGCCCAATATTGAATACTTAGTCCCTTAGATTGGAGCACACAATTAGCCATTTCTTTTAAAGTGTGGTTCTTCCATTCAGCTACACCATTTTGTTTTGGTGTATAAGGAACAATGTGTTATTGTTGGATTCCTTGTTCACTGCAAAAAGTAGTGAACTTGTTGTTAACATATTCTCCTCCATTGCCAGATCTTAACTTAATAATTTGATGACCAGATTGTTTTTCAACAAGGTCCTTGTAGGCCAAGAAAATGTTCAATACTTCGCTCTTAAGTTTTAGGAAGTAAACCCAAATGCATCTGGAGTAGTCATCAATGAAAGATAAGAAATATTTGAAACTAGAAAATGATGCAGATGGAAGAGGACAAGACAAGCCACTATGCACAAGCTCCAAGGGAACCGAGGCATGCCAAGAGGCACGTTTGTCAAAACAATCTCGATGATGTTTTATGAGTACACAACCGGAACAAGCAACATCCTTGCAAGATACCATGAGAAGACCAGTCACCATATTGTCTTTACATAGTTGTTGTAATGAGCGATAATTTAAGTGACCAAATTGCTCATGCCAAAGTTTGCTCAAGTTATCACTATGAGCAACAAAAACAGAAGAAAAAGGTGATGACCCAAAGTTGTACAACCTGGTAATATCATCAACAGTTCCAGTAGCAAGGACATTTTGAGTATTTTTAAAATCCTTGATTACAACTTGGTGAGGTGTAAATGTCACAGTTTTACCTTCACCTGAATGAGTAATTTGATAGACTGATAAAATATTGCAGGAAATTTTTGGAACACATAGTACATCACTAAAATGACCATTTTCTACTGGAACTGTTCCAGATCCTACAACACTTAGAGATCTATCATCACCAACACATATTTGTTTGGTGTTACATTCATGCATAGTAGAAAAGATGGCTTTATTGTTAGCCATATGATAAGATGCTCCAGAATCAATGAGCCATTAAATTGAAGTAGAAGAAGAAGATGCGGTATAAGAGTAACCAGAAGCACAAAGTGCATGTCCATGAGAGGTAGATTCTAAAGACGAATCTAGGCTAATGTGGTGCTTCTTCATTGCTACTTCCAAGGCTACCATTTTCTTAAAACACTTAGATTCATCATGATTATCTTTCCCACAAAAATTGCAATGACGCTCAGTATTCTTTCATTTTTGCTTGGATCCTTTGTCATTTTTTAAAGAAGGAGCCGACTGAGAAGGTTTGGGACCCTTGCTGTTTTGCTTATTATTGTGAAAATTTTGTTTCTTGGGAGGCTTGGAATTTTCTTTCTGTTGGGACAATAAGGCTTTCCTAGATGTATCTAGATTGTTAATTATTCCAAGATGAATGAGCTTATCTTGCTCTCTAATTAAGGAGTCATAAAAGGATTCAACGCTAGGCTCTTGATAACTAGCTGCAATCAAGGATTCTTTCATGGAGTAGAATTTAGATACAAAAACAAAATATGCAAGTCCAAGTTTTGAAAGAATATGATAAATACATTGTTTGTCTTTTTTCTTAATCTTGCATTCTGCACATAAGATTATAAGAGTTTTATACTTAGATAAATAGTCTTGAATAAATGAAAAATCATTTGGATTCAAGAAAATCAACTCATTCTCAAGTTGATGACCCCGAATTTCATTGTGTTTACCAAACACAAATTCCAACTTTTCCAAAGATTTATCAGGTTCATCAATTCCAGATATGTGGAATCGCAAATGAGTAGAGATTGACATCCCAATCAATCCATGAGCTTCATCACATCCATTTTACCATTTAATTTTCTTATCATAATCAGTGGGTTCTGTTTCTTTCCCTTAGGTTATCCTGAAAAGTCCCCTACTTCGCAGAACATCCTCCATACGAGATTTCCATGAGAAATAGTTAGAACTTGTAAGTATAATATCACAAGGGGTGGACATACTATAAAATAATGGCTGAAAGAACAGAAACTACCTATTTGGATGCAAAGAGCTCGAAAACATATGCGGTTTTAAAAAAAAACGACACTTAAAACTGATTCTGGATGATGAAGTTATGCTTGATCAAAGAAAAAGTTGAAGATGTCCCCAATGGTGACGTGGCATATATTAACTTGACCAACTAAAAAAAGAAGCCCCCTCTTCCCAAGATCAACTTTTGACAATCACTTTTATAATAAAGTTGCTTTGAAGTGAATCACTTTTGTTGAATAAGTGATGTTCACTTTTACAATAATGTGACTTTTAAATAGTGCGGCAATAAATTAAAGACTTAAGTGACTCATTTTTATTTTATTTTATTTATGTGAGATGCACTTTTACAATAAAGTAAGTTGAAAATAGAAATTGCATGCACCAAAAAGTATCTTAATAAGACTTGAACTCAAGACCTATAAGAGGTTTTTATTTTTTATTTTTTTTTAACTCTTCTCTCTCATTCTCCGTGCTTGCTTTCTTTTTCTGCAAATCACAAAAAAAAAATGAAAAATAAAAGCAAAAAAACTTTTCCACACAATGGGGTTAGATCTTGGTTAGCTTTACCCAGAAAGTCTACATTTTCAAGTTTTCTCGTTGTTTCTAATTTGTCGTGATCACACAAGGTGCACAGCAAAGAGCATACATAGCTGAGAAGACAAAAAAAGCTTTTCCTTGCTGTTTTTCATTCGCCGCGATCGTGCAAGGTGCACAGCAAAGAGCATACACAGACATGGAAGGCAACAGTCCGAGACTAAAACAAAAAATATCTAATAATAAATGGATAAAATATGAGAGATTTACAAAAAACAAATCCGTCACTATAACATTATACCTTCAGATTTGCCGAAATGGGTGTTTCTGGAGCAAACGGAAATGGTTTTCGGTGAAATGAAAACTATTTCCCGATGGAAACGGTGCTCTAGATGCAATGGAATAGATCCCACAGGCAAAAAATGCATAGAAAATCCTGAACTAGAAACCCTTTCAAATTTTCAGCAACACCAGTTCTAGATCTTGATCAAAACCGAAAGCGGCTCTTCATAAAAGCTCTGATACCATGTTCGGGTACACACGGTACTCCCAAAATATCGAACACCTTCAACAACTGCTTCACACAAACATATCACAGATCAACATATTGATGTTTGTCATGTGGTTAAAAACCTCGAGAGGGAAACAGTCCATGGCCCCAGCCAAATAGCTACTTGGAGCAATTTATCATGCAAAAGAAAGAAAGGTACATGAGCTTCTCATAATCGATCAACTAGCCAATGACCCTCTATGTTCTTTAAATAGAGATCATAGACAAATCGAGTGTTAAGCCATGGATCAATGGTAGGTATGATCTAAGAGAAGTTGAATCGTCGGATCACTCTATGTCTAGAACATATCGTGATCGTCAGATTAGAATATTTACAAATGCATACTAATGCATACTAAAGAAACACACTTTTACCTAACGAATATATTACACAAGTTGATCTTAACTAACTCCTAAGTGTCTAAATATCCTAACAGTATGGTATGTTAGTATGGTATGATGTTAGTATGTTATAGTACATGTTATGTTATTATAGGGTATTGTAGGGTATGGTGTTAGTATTGCAAGGTATGGTATGGTGTATTAGTATGGTAAGGTATGTTAGTATGGTATGATGTTAGTATCATAGGGTATTGTAGGGTATGATATGGTATATTACACATACATGCATGACTGAGAAGTAGAAACACATGTAAATTTAGTGTTATGATGTTAGTGTATGTAATTTAGGTAGTGTATGGTATGGTTATGATGTTAAAAAGTTGAGGAAAGCCATAATGTTAAAAAGTTGATGAGTCATAAATTCTTCCTTTAATTATCAGAAATTCATACTAGCACACATGTGAACCACAGATATCATTATATTACATAGGTGATCCACACATATCATGTTCCAAGATCAAGTCAACCATATATGTATAAATTTGAACCTTGATTTCTATTATATATGTATACAAACAATGTTACAAAAATTGGCATGCCACGTGGCCATAATACAAAGCAGTGGATCAAACTGTACATCTGTGTGTATGAAAACAAAAAGTTACATCTATGTATCCCCCATACACATTTATTCTCGTTATCCCCTCTTTCACTGCCACTATTAATGTTTTCAGAGAAGTGTAGCTTTCTTTTTTGACTTCTCACTAGTCGTCCCCATCGCTAAATAAGAGGGATAGGTCGCATCAGTGGAGACTGCAGAAAAACCAAAATTGGTAAGTTAGTTTACCAACCTATAAAAATTCTATGTACATTTGTTTAAATTCCAAACCAAAATAACATTTTTACTTACAGTACGTGAGTAAGTAATGGTGGGTCGTGGTGCCTCACTAGAAGCGACCCCGATTGGGTGCTCTTCAAGCACCACTTGCTCACTATCAAGCTGCATAAAAAATATATATGCCAATTTCAACAAATATACATGTACATTGGGGGGGAATAGGTGGGTAACCGATTTGGTGCTCTTCAAGCACCAAATCAAAGAAAGTGATACATAAACGTACAAAGAAAGCGATACATACACGTACCTGCTGGTTTGTTAGATGTGGGTCATCGATTTGGTGCTCTTCAAGCACCGGTGCCTCAATAGAAGCATGCATAAAGTAACATATGTCAATTTCAGATAATAAAAAGAATCAGAGACATATATACTACATGGACGGAAAATGATGTTTTCAAAGAAAGTGAAACATACATGTACCTGGCCGGGGGGAAGAGGTGGGTCATCAACAAAATCACTTTGGTGATCTTCAAGCACCACTGGCTCAATAGATTCCTACATAAAGTAACATATGTCAAAGAGATACATAAACATACAAAGAGAAAGCACCAAATCAGAGAAAACGATACATAAACGTACAAAGAAAGCGATACATAAACATACTTGTTGGATCATCAAAGGTGGGTAAAAAACAACCTTGCTTTGGTGCTCTTCAAGCAACATTGTCTCAATAGATGCCTGCATAAAGTAACATATGTCAATGTCATATAATACAAAGAAAACGAGACATATCAATGGGTCCAACAATGAAAAATATACTTGCATGTACAAAAAGCAATATAAGCAAGAGTTGCAATATATAAATATACCTGGGGGACGTGAGGAGGTATGTAACCAGTGGATCGATTAACTACCAATGAGATAAAAGGACTTCTACTTGCATTAGTAAAGAAGTTAACTTTTTGGACATATTCATCAAACTCACGTTCCTACGTACAAAAGGATAAAGATACAATTAGGAAATTTCAAAAAATTAAAAAAGTACATGTTCAATCATTAAAATCACAATTAAAATAAATCGATACATAAATGTACCTGTTGGCTCATCAGAGGTGGGTCATCGATCTGGTGCTCTTCAAGCACCGGTGCCTCACTAGAAGCCTGCATAAAATAACATATGTCAAATTTAGATAATAAAAAGAATCATAGACATATATATTACATGGATGGAAAATGATGTTTTCAAAGAAAGCGACAAATACATGTACCTGGAGGGGGGGAAGAGGTGGGTCACCAACAACCTCGCTTTGGTGCTCTTAAACCACCAATGGCTCAATATATGCCTGCATAAAGTAACACATGTCAATGTCAGATAATACAAAGAAAACTAGACATATACAAGATGGACGAAAAATGATTTTTTCAAAGAAAGAGAAACATAATTAATAGCATATTTAAAATAATACCCGCGTTTAGGAATCTATCTCTACATGAGAGAGACTAAGCTGGGATTCAATGTACTCATCCTGATCACCCTGCATAAAACATATTGTATCTAGATTAGGATGTATTGAATGTTGCAATCTCTAATATAAATATGTAAATAACGTTGAAAAATTAAAAAGTATAGTTCTTACAGTTGATGGTGAAGAACCAAACCCATATGCAATATTGACAACAACATCAATGTTCTCAACATTAATCGGCAGACTATGCAAATATGGGGTGCCATGGGACACCAACTGTATATTTGTTCACATAATTTGTTAGATAAATAAATAGAAATAATTTACGAAACAATTGAAAATTGTGATATAAAACAAAATATAATATGAAAATAATGAGTTTTACTTACGAATCGAAGTAATCCATCGTCTCGGAACTTTGAAACAGGGCCATAGCATATGCCTCCACACGATGTGCAAGGGTGTGGAGTAACACAATGCTCTGAACGCTCTTCATCTCCAGTGCGATCTGTAGATGGATCCTTATTGTGCGATGGGATGACCTTAGAAGTGAAAACCCCTTGGCCTACGTTCCCTTGAACATCAGTCCTATGCTGAAGCAATGTATCTGCCAAGTCAAATAAGGCCTCTCATGTATCCTGAATCATAGGACCTGCAGGAGGATATGCCTGAGGGGGTTTTGGTGTGCGTGGAGGGCATGGCACATAGTTATGATCCATCCTGGCCCCTTCCCTATCTTGGAGCATCCCATGACCAACACCCTGGAAGCCTAAAATATAGAAATAGTTAACATGTTTCCCTAAGATGAATTCTGCATACAACATCCTGAGGAAATAAAATGGGATGTCCTTATTCCCATGAGGGTCTTCATCGAAGACCATATACCAGCGATCCATCCAATTGGATTTCACATTTTGTTGCACACACCAGTCTATGGAAATGTGTTCTTGACTGGTGGTTGGAACCAATCTGGTGCTAGGGTCCCAGAATAATGAAAACAATTGGTCTTTTCTAATCTTTAAGTTTTTTATGTCTTTATAACTCAAACCATCGAAATAGTATTGCCTCCTGGATTCTCTGTACGAGATAATGCTGTATAGAGATCCTTGGGAATTGGAAATTGTGTTTGTTACGGTGTCCAATGGCTTGGCTAAATATTGTCTCAAATTATCCCCCCCTCTAAAATATGAGCTAAGGTGCCTCAATGCACCAAAATGAGCCAGAATCTGTGATTTCCGGTCTTCTTCCCCCTCTGGGTTTGGGTTTGGGTTAGTGTTTGGGTTCATGTTTGGGTTTGGTTCTTGGTTATTAGTGAGTTCATTTTCCATAGTATCTTTCTCATTTCTATTATCTGTTAATATTTAAACAACAAAATACAAATTGTTTTAATTTATCATTCTTTGATTTAATTCAATTTTTTTATTAAATTTGTTTTAACAAATATAAAAACTATCATAATTAACAAAAAATATATGTAATTGATATGAGTACTTACCTGCCATTGGAGCCAAGCCAACTCCACAGCCACCTCCAAATCGAACTCGAAATGCTCAAACACAAATCGCCAGTGCGATTTATTGCTCTCCCGAAATGCTCACTATGAAAATGACAAAGTGATGTCTGCAGCCTCTGCTTTTTTGTTTTTTGTTTTCCATATCGCATATGCGATATATATCGCAAGTGAGATATATCGAAAAGGCGATATATATCGCATATGTGATGTTTAACTTTTAAAAAATGCATATGCAATATTGCCTTACTAACCTTAGACTCATCTTTGGGCTCGGGATTTCTCAAATGCACCATCAATAACGCATATGCGTTATCGATTTACACTTCAAAAGTGCGTTTCTGATTTCTTAAGTGGCACTAAAAAGTGGAACCAACTTTGTATGAGCGCCCCCTAGAAAAACTCAGTTTTCTTGGTTGTGCATGTCATTATCCTAACATGGATGTGCTCTGTCTACACCAACAATCCACCAACAGCCAAGAGGTATGAGTTAAATTAAAAATCTAGATGTAGGGGTTATCCCCTGGGTTCGTGAACTACTTTGGAAAAGGGATTTCGCCACTATTGCAAAGATAAGTTGGGCCTGTGTGCTTATTAAACCCTTATTGGTCTTCACCCTATAGAAATGGCTTCAAAACCTCTCTGTTGTTTGCATTGTTATAGTAACCAATCATATGTATATGTTGTGGGTTTAATAAAATGATGGATTCCGTCTTTTTACTCACAGTCACATATTGTTTATCAATTAGAGTTCTTTGATGAATTTCGAATGGATATTATCTTTGAGATTTGGTTGGATTGTAAACTCTTTTGGGAAAATCCATATGTGACGGGTTTTGGATACCCGTGATAAGAGACTACATGTTTATATTTAATGACTGTATTTAAAATTTATTCTTTAGTTCTTGCTATATCTGATTGTGTATTTATTAACTAGAGATGAGAGTTGTTATAATTTTTTTTATAAATAGTCTAAAACTCAATTTAGTTACAATGGGTTGCCCACCCGACTTCAATTGTGTAGCTATTGGTTATTTGACTTAGTGATTAGATATGTGCTAGATAATATGGTTTTAATGTATAATATTTATTATTACAATCGTTGCAACTCTCGATTCGCATTTTTCGATGTTTTGGGTTAGATGAGATAACGTTCAGCTTTACTCTCTGTACTTAGGGTTTTTTATGCAACTTATAGATTTGAATTTGGAAATAAAAAATCCTCTCAACTCTACTCCATTTATCCTAGAAAACTATATGCCATAGTCTGCACTCCTTTTGTTTAACATTTATAGTATTCGAATTTTCTTTCTGTAATGAAGTTGTTAATGATATAATTTAAGAAATCGATCATATCCATAAGAACTCTTATAACATGGTTTTAATTTGGAATAATTTTTAAGTTGAAATGGTTTAGAGGTCAGAGACGACCTGTGTAAGGACACATCGACTTGTAGGGAAATGGTTAGTTGATCAAATACATTTAAAATACTTTAATAGAACATATGCATGCATAAATTAAAAGATTTAACCATATCTATAATAGTTTCTTTTATATTTTTTAGATACACTAACATTACAACCATTCCAAAACGGAAGTTTGATTTGGGTAGGGAATCCCAAGCAAAGATCCCTTAAATTATACTAAGATCATATGATTTCTCTACAAATTAAGATAAGTTTACACTAAATCTTAACAATAAGTAGGGAAGATAATAAGAACAAACGTATAGTATCAATTACTGAGATTAAGATTGAAATCTAACTTGAATTATACTTTAACAATACTTTAAATGGATAAGAATATAAATAGGGAACCTGACACCACTATCGGGAAAATGGGACTAAATTTGTATTTCCTCCAAACCAATTCCTATAGAAACCAAGTCTTGCTTGCTCCAAAAACCATGATCATGTTTGCTGAACCACAATGACAAAATTTGATCAATGCACCATATCTTGTATTAACAAATCAATCCTCTATCCATCACTAGCCTCCTTATTGCTAAATGGACATACTATTATATAGTAATTTTTCTAGGACTTGGTCATTTATGAGAAACCTACTCTTAAGCACTCCACAAAGAGTCTTGAACTGATTTTGGGGAAGATGCATCGTACATCACTTGAGTTCTCACTCAGTACCTTTCCCCACTTGTATTTTCCCCTTATGGGTTAGCAAACATTCTTTCAATAACTACTTCATTTCTAATTCCTCTTAGTATCTTTAATTATTAAATAAAAATAATTCATTACATCTATTTTGAATTTCTAGTGAAAATATTTAAAAAAATAAAATATTCAAAGAATAATAGTTTTCATTTATTCGGTGTGTTACATACACCTCCTCTTAGAGAATAACATCATCCTCAGCGTTATTATTTTTTAGTCTTTATTATTTCATTTGTTCATCTTGAAATAGGATCAGATATGCCTCCCACATATCACTTTCTAGTTCCCAAGTGGACTCTTCCGGACTAAGGTGCTTCCATTACATCTTGACTTGTCTCATGGTATGGTTCCATATTGCAAGTTCTCTCTTGTCGAGAATACGCTCTAGTTCCACCTAAAACTCTTCTTCAGGCTCCACCTGTATGACATTCCATTCAATTACATGAGTAGCATCATGAAAACATTTCTTCAAAATGCAAACAAGAAAAAATTTATGCACTTTAATCATAGGTGGCAACGCTAACTGATATGCTGCTGGTCTTAATTTTTCCAAAATTTCAAATGGAATGCAATGCCTGGGTGCCAATTTTGAATATATTCCCATTCTTAGGGATGTTTTCTTGGGTTTTACCTTTATGTATACATGCTCACCTACCTGCAACTCTCGAGTAGTTCTTTTCAAATCGGTATAACTCTTTTGTCTGTCTTGAGTAACCTTCAAGTTTTGTTGCACCTATTTCATTGTTAGTTACATATGTTGAAATAAATCAGGGACTAACATTAACCTGTTAACGAGACTACTCCAAGAAATTGGAGTGTTACATTTTTCATCTGTACAGCATTTCAAATGGACTCATTCAAGATGAAACTTGGAAATGATTTGTATATGAAACTTATACTAAGTGTAAGTAATCTTCCCACTTACTTGGTTTATCCATTATGTACATTCTAAGAAATTCTTCCCCTAATTTTATTTACTCTCTCAGTTTGTCTACCTGTTTGAGGATGATATTCAGTGCTAAAATTTATTTGTGTGCCTAGTCCTTTGAACAAGGATTTCCAAAAATTCGCTATAAACTTTACATCTCTGTATGAGACTATTATTTTAGGTACGCCATGTAACATGAAAATTTATTTCATAAATATTTCAGCAATGTTAGCAATCTTATAAGTATATTTTACTAGAATCAAGTGAGTTGCTTTACTTAATTTGTCTACTACAACAATGATTGAATCATGTTGTCTGAAATTATTACGTAAACCTGTTATGAAATCCATGTTGATTACTTTTGATTTCCATTCTAGAATGGGTAATGGTTGCACTAATTTTTAGAATTGTTGTGCCATTTATATCTTCAAGGAATGAGTCAAATATTATTGATGCAGTAAAAGGAGAATGAAGATACACACTGAACAAATAAAACCACATAGAAAATAGATGAGTATAGATCAGATAATTACAGTATCATTGTCATTGATTAATCCGGTGTTACAATAGTTTACATAGGAAAAGAATTCGAATAATTAAGGATGAATTCAAATCTCCCCATTGGATGTTACTAAATCTAAATAACTAGCTAACTAATGGTGTCTCAATCAATATCAAAGTCCAAATGGTTATCTCCAAATGTCTAATCAAGTCACACAATCAGTAATAAACAGTTAACTAAGTCTAACTGAAGTGGTAAGCCAGGAAAGGTGCCTTATCCACATGTATCCATGCATAACTGGTGCTAACTGAATTGATTGTGATCTAACTGAATGTAACTAGAAAATAATTAAGCTTAACTAGTTCCAACTCCAACTAACTGAAGGAGGTTGGTGTCAAGACTCCCAGTGGCTTCTAAAATGTATGGATTGGTTTAGGAGGCACCTAAACTGATGCATGCAAGTGCAGTTAGTGGCAGATAGCCTCTATCAGTGTTCCCCACACTCTAGTAACTGGTAAATGTGGCTCCATTAGGTTATGTGGACCCAATGGTACTAGTGGACCCAATTAATTAAATAAAACTCCTAAGTTAGGATAAAATAATCTAATAGACAGCTTGGTCAAGGGAGGATTATAAATCCTAACACCCCCCCTCTGAATCCTAATGTTGACAACTATCGGCCCTGGAAACAAGGCCAAAATTCACCCATATACAATCTAAAAGATAAAATTGCTACTTAATCAACCGAGGTCAAACTCATGGGAGACCCCCCCCCCCCTTAAGATAAGCAGAAATGAGGAAATACAAGTTAAAAACTTGCAAAATATTTTGTTGCACTTTGCAGCAACAAAGAAATATTTTGGTTCTTCTGTGCAGCACTATCCTGAATCTGTTCATGTGAACATATGATTCCAAACAAATGTGTATGTCTAGAGGAATATTCCTATTTGGAAGAAGAATAATTTACTCAACTGAATAAAAAATATAAACAACTGCACAGTGAAAACTAGACCCATGTAGAGCAGTTGAAATCAACGGATGAGAGAGAAAACGTTCTTGATAATTTGAACCATGTGAGGAACACCCAAGAAAGTGATATATGGAATCCTTGAACATAAATCTATTTGAGGTAAAATAATCCCCAAGTGTTAGGAGCAAATTATTGAGCTCCATAATTTGATATAGATTCATAAATAAAAAATAATTAACAAAACATAATATCAGCAAACTCATAATAGAGAACTAACATCAAATCCTCAACAACAAAATTGAAGGAAAATTGTTGTGCTTGATTTGTCACACCAAAATTGATGAATACATTTACAAGCAATACTGAAAGCTCTTGAATCTTAAAAACTGAACCAAATATTATCATATCAGAAAATAAATCATATCCAAATAGGTTCATATCATATCCAAAACTGTGCTCCACCGAGATGGTAGATGCACTATTTTCTCCTTCTTCAAAATTCTGATTTTTGGTGCATGCAAGACTGTAGGAATTTACTGGATGTTCTAGATTAATAAGAGTGAATGGATCACTCCTATAGTCTGATATTATTTCTAGAATATCCATGGTATTACTTATATGCACACCATCAATATCATTAGATATAGAGAAATCAAAATCCTCTTCCTTTTGTGAAATAATCACCGGTAAACTATGCACATAATTTAAAATAGAAGAATCACTAGAGAATTTTTGTATAGAATGGAAGGATATTAGAATGTATTCTTCTGGATCATCCATGCGAGGATATAAGATATCATAGATATCATAAACGTTCGGTGAAGCAGGAGAAGGAATCACTCCAATGATACTTTCTTCAATTCGAATTGACTGTGAGGAAAATTCTGCTTCTTCTTCATCTTCAACAATTTATTTTTCTGTAGGAGAGGGCATGAACTCATCATGCTAGATTTTATGTGAACCTCTCTCAATAGTTGGGATTTTAGATTGATCTCCCATATGACTTCTAGGTCCTCCTAATAGAGGGAAAGTGATGAAGTATTTCTTGGAGGCAACCATGTGGTTGGATGCTCCAGAATCTGTGAAATAAGCCTTCGACAAAGTGAGGATTGCATGCAAGCATATCCAATATTATTCATTCTGCTCTTCATCATCAGACATATCTGTACCTTCTGGAAGGGAAATATTGTTCTGTACACATAGATATTTCAACTGGTCGAGGGTCTTCTTCATGCACGAATCTTTTGGATGAAAACCCCTCATACAATAGGGACACTTTTTCTTTTTGAACTTCTTCTTTTTCTTAGATTCGGAGGCTCCTTTAGAAGTATTATGATTCTCTTTAGGCTTAGAATTAGCTTCCTTAGGCTCCTTCCCCTTAGGTCTCCCTTTATCTTATGCTTTGGTAGAGTTCGTCACTAGGATAGCTTGATCTTTGAAAGTCTAGATGACTCCCATTCAGATCAACTTCTCTTGCTCCTCTATTAAGGACTCGGTAGAGGAATCAAGTGACAGAATTTTCCAACTGGGAAAGAAATCCCTTTTGGAATGAAATATTGAGACAAATAAAGAATACTTAGAACCGAGTTTGTGGAGAATGGAGAGCACATTTTTCTCATCCTTTCTTTCTATTCCGCACTATCTGCATTGGAGTACAAGAGACTTGGATTTAGTAAAGAATTGTTGTATCATCTCAAAACTGCTCGAATGTAAGGATACCAACTTGGTCTCCAGAATGTGTCCCTGAAGCCCATCTCTCTTGCCAAACAATTCTTCAAGATTCTCCTAGGCTCCTCTGGTAGTCCTCAAACCTTCAAGGTGGATGAGGATATCTTTGGATATGTGAGTGCATAGATAACTGAAAGCTTGATCTAAGGAGTTCATAAAAATTTTCTTCTCAACTAGCTGATGGGGCTCAACCTCCCTTCCAAGTATTATCCTGTAGTATCCAATATTAGACAAGGCTAGCTACATTCCTGCCCTCCAATCAAGATAATTGAAGGGTGTTAGGATCTGAGTAGTAGAAGGTGGATAATCCATAATTCTCGTGCTTGAAAAAAACAAATATACACACAAGCTATGTAGCAC
Organism: Pseudotsuga menziesii; assembly: GCA_001517045.1. Classification (NCBI taxonomy): domain Eukaryota; kingdom Viridiplantae; phylum Streptophyta; class Pinopsida; order Pinales; family Pinaceae; genus Pseudotsuga; species Pseudotsuga menziesii. The sequence continues at coordinate 8,273 of LPNX011114248.1, read as the reverse complement.
CTGTAGATTTCCATTACAAAACACTAAAAAATTCAAACTATGTTAGAATCATGCCTTCCCTTTTGACATGAACATGTTTTTAGGGTCCATCACACCTACACTGCCACTTTGAATAAATTCATACGAAACAAGGTACCTTTCGTGGGACTGATGTGGAAACCCAACTACTTCTGATGTTCAATGGAGAGAGACAAACATGAAGCCTGCTTGAGATGGATCTGATGCCATGTTAGAATTGTTGCACCATTTATATTTTCAAGAAATGAGCCAAATATTATTGATGCAGTAAAAGGAGAACGAAGATACACACTGAACAAATCAAACCACACAGGAAACAGATGAGTATAGCTCAGATAATTAACCCAGTTTTACAATAGTTTACATAAGAAAAGAATTCGAATCATTAGGTATGAATTTGAATCTCCCCACTCGATGTGACTGTACTTAACAGACTATATAACTAATGGTGTCTCAATAAATATCGAAGTCCAAATGATTATCTCCAGATGTCTAATAAAGTCACACAGTGAGTAATAAACATTTAACTCAGTATAACTGAAGTGGTAGGTGAGCAAAGGCACCTTATTTACATGCAACCATGCATAATTGGAGCTAACTGAACTGATTGTGGTCTACTTGAATGTAACCGAAAAATAACTAAGATTAACTAGTTCCAACTCCAACTAACTAAAGGAGGTTGGTACTAGGACTCCCATTGGTTCCTAAAATGTAGGGATTGGTCTAGGAGGCACCTAAACTGATGCATACAAGTGAAATCCATGGAAGTTAGCCTCTATCAATGTTCTGCACACTCTAGTAACTGGTACATGTGGCTCCAATAGGCCATGTGGACCAAATGGTACTTGTAGACCCAAGTAATTAAATAAAACTCATAAGTTAGGCTAAAATAATCTAATAGACAGTTTGGTCAAGGGAAAATTACAAATCCTAACACTAATCTTGTTGGATGTTGGTGTTTTGCTTTTACCTATTGGCATTCAATGTAGCGTGTTAAATATTTTGCTACTTATTTTTTCACATTAGGCCAAACGAAGTCTTTTCTCATCATAGTGATAATTTTTTGGTATCCAAGGTGTCTTGAATATGGTCGCTTATGTAATTCATCCATAATAATTAGTTTAATATCTACTGAATTTTGTATATATAATCTACCTTTATGTAGTAATAACCCTCTTCCATTCAGACTAAGATCTGTTTTTATTTGGTTCCTTTCATTTTATATAGTATTTTCTTTTAGGGTTTGATATTCTTTATCAAAAATTTTTGCATTTAAGATGTTGTTTTCTAAATATGATTCATACTTGTTGCTTGCATATAGTATGTTTGCATGACTACTTAAAGCATCTGCAAATTTATTCTCTTTTCCTTTTATATGTTTTATTTCAAAATCATATTCACTTAAAAATGAAAACCACCTCATTTGTCTAGCATTAAGATTACGTTGGTCAAACAAGTACTTTAGGCTTATGCTATCTAACATCAATAAGAATATTCTTCTGATGACGTAGTGTCGCAACAATTTTAGTGCATGTATGATGGCTGCAAGTTCTAAGTCGTGTGTAGCATAATTCTTCTCGTGTTCTTTTAACTTCCTAGAATCGTAGGCTATGACATAGTTTTCTTCAATTAGTACCCCGCATAATCCCTCTCTACAAGCGTTGATACATACGAAGAAATACTTAAAAGGATCAACAATTTTTAAGATAGGATATGTGGTTAACAGGTGTTTTATCTTATTAAGACTTTCAATATATATTTCACTCCAATCAGATTTCTTAGCTTCCTTTTGTACTGAATTTATGGGGTAAGATATCTTAGAAAACCCTTCAATAAATTTCTGGTGATAGCCAGTAATGCCCATGAATGATATTATGGAAGTTACATTATTTGGAAGAGGCCATTCAATGATAGAATTAATATTATCCAGATCGACTAACATTCCATATTTAGACACTAGGTATCCTAGATACTGGATTCTGTATTTAAAGAATTTGCACTTGCTAAACTTAGAAAATAGTTGTTTCTTTCTTAACACTTGTAAAAATATTCTTAAGTTTTCTTCGTGTTGTTTTTTATTTTTTGAGTTAATAAATATGTCGTCGATGAAGATGAATATGAATTTATCTAATCAGTTACTCAAAATATTTTTCGTTAAGCACATAAAGGTTGTCGATGCATTGGTTAAACCAGAGGGCATTACGACACACTCGTAATGACTATACATCAAGTTCTAAAAATGATTTTAAAGATATATTTGTACTTAATGTGTACCTGATGGTATTCATAGAGTCTTAAATATATTTTGGAGAAGATGGTTTCCCCTCAGAACTGATCGAATAGATCATTTATATTGGGAAAAGGATATCAATTTGTAATAGTCATCTTGTTTAATTGGTGGTAATCTATACACATTCTTAAAGTTCCATTTTTTTATTTACAAATAAGATAGGTGCTCCCCAAGGAGAAACACTGAGTTGAATGTAATTTTTATCAATTAGTTCCCGCAATTGTGAAGAAAGTATAGTAAGCTCTATTATATTCATCCAGTAGGGATATTTCGATTCTGGTACCACTCCAGATACTAGATCGATCATAAATTCTATATCCCTCTTTGTAGGTAGGTCGGGAAGTTCTTTCGGAAATATGTCTTTAAAATATTTTAAAATCACTATATACTCAATTTTAAGTTGATTTTATTTATCCGTATAATCCATTACATAGACTGCAAAGACCTTGCATCCCATATGTACAGACCTTTTCATCTGTAAGGAATAGATTTATCTTGTAGTAACTTTTCTGGGAATTCCTTTTACAATAATTGTATTACCATTATCATCCAAGCATGTGAAATTTTTATCATACCATTTTAACACAACTCTACATTTCTCTAACCATTCCATTCCTATCAACAAATCATAAGAACCTAACGGTAATATATTTAAATCAGCATATGTATTTAGTTAATTCATTATAATTTCACAGTTTTTCAGATAGCTAGTTACCTTTCATATTGTACCTGTGGCTAGTTGTAACAACCATGATTTTTCAAACTTGTCTTATTGTAATTTACATAACTCTACAATCCTAGGTGATACATAACTTAAACCTGCACCTAGATTGATTAATATAGAGATGGTTTGGTCTTTCATCATACCATCGATTTCGACCATTGAAGGTTGATGCCCTACTTGTCGATTCTCCAATACTGCATTGATTCCAAGCATGCATCTCACCATATCCCAAACTGTAGTAGCTTGTTGGATTGAGTGAAAATTATTAAAATTTGTCTTTATTATGGGGCAGTCTTTAAAATAATGTGGCTCGCCACATTCCCATCATTTTAGTGGTTCTCTCTGTGGAGTGTTTTATTAAAGGTTATGGGTGGTTCTCCTTCCTTTATCGTGGGTTTTTGTGGTTTAAATATTGTTAGAATATAATCCGTCAGGATTATTGTAAATAAATAATTAAATAGGAATTTGAATAGTTGCCCGTGAAGGTGAAAAGGCTGGTTCTCAACCACCTCATTGTAATCTATAAATTAATGTTTTAGTCGTGAATAGAATATTGAATCAGGAGTTATTACCAACAAGTGGTATCAGAGCAGGTTGTCTGCCATAACTCCTGCTGCATTTCTGCACCCTCCTTCCTGCCATTCTGCGTGCCATTCCATTGCCAGACTGCTCCATCAGTCTGCCAGTCGAGTCGCATGCAAATTCCTTCATGATTAAGTGTCTGTGCTGGGAAACCCTAATGAGTTGAGTGTTTCGGTGATTATCCTGCGTAGAGTTAACTGAGATGCTACCTCTCATATCACTGTGACCTCTCATATCATTGCGAGTAGCCTAACCCTAATTTGTAATCAGGCTCCCTTCCTCCAGTTTTGTGCTGATTTATTGTGGCAATACTTCTTGTTATGGTTTCCATGATCGATTTTGCCTAAATGTTGTGTTCGGGCATAACAACCAATTTAGACTGATATATATACTGCCAAGACTGCCGCGTCCTCCATCCTATTAGACTGATATATATATGTGTGCTACAAAACTGATATATATACTGCCAAGACTGCCGCGTCCTCCATCCTATTAGACTGATATATATATGTGTGCTGCAAAACTGATATATATACTGCCAAGACTGCCGCGTTCTCCCTTCCCTGTAAAGACCGCCTGTATTCATCGCCGCGAGCTGTTGGATTTCACACATTGTTTCCAGTATTGAGTTTCTACGCTCAAAATCAGTGTAGTGACGTGCGTAGCCTGTATTATTTGCTCTCTGCTTGTGATAAGATTAGAGAATGCGTTGATCTGGAGATGCTTTATACAATGTGTTGATCTGGAGTTGCTCTATACAATGCTGTATTATTTGCTCTCTGTATTATTTCCTCTATACAATGCGTGATGCGTGGTGTTGAGAGATTGAGTTGGAGCATGCATGGAGAAGAGTGAACCCGTGAAAGCAGTCTTCAGATTGAGGCTGCGACCTGTGATTGTTTTGATAATGTGCGCTGGACATAAAACCCTAATTTTAACCTAATTCATGTGCATAAAAGATACTGCGATTTCCAGCGTAGGCTGCGTTTAAAACTGCTGAACACGCTGGAGACTGCCTGGTGCGCTGAGCATGGAAGCTGCCGGCTTCAGTTCCAAGTTGATCATTTAAAACTCTGAAGAGTTTCAGAAAATTGGCCATTCAAAGTTCATCGCCTTTGATACCTTCAAAACCATCAGGTGCTGTTACAGTGGTATGTAAGGAGCTTTCAGGCACCGAGAGTTGATACCAGGTTCGTGGGTTTGTCCAGTTGGTGACAACTATAGTTGTAGATAGCTGCTGCATTGTGTTAATTGTTATGCCATTTCTTTGAACTTTGAAGACCATTCTGCATGGAGAAGACTGCCTTGAACGTTGAAATAGCGTGGAGGAAGAAAACCCTAGTTTTTCTGTTGGAAGTGCATAAAACCTAATTTCTTCCCACATCTGCTTGGAGACTGCCTGCTGCATGGTGACTCTATGCTGTGTTGTATGCTGCCTGAAGACTGAAGACTACGTTGAAGTATACCTAAATTATCTGCGTGGAGAGTGCCTGCATGAAGAAACTGCCTGCGTGAAGAGAATGCTGTGCGTGGAGCTGTCTGCGTTCATCCTATGAACGGAGGTAACCCTTTTTGTTGACTGCAAATATAGTGTGATTGATATATTGCGTTGGAGACTGAATTATTGCTGCGACTGAGGTATTGGAGATTGATATATTGCTGCGTTGAAGACCTATCTTCATGAAGACCTGCGTTGGATGATCATGCACTTTGGTTGTAGTTCCATCAATATTTTTGATCCCACTTGACATTTGTATTTGGAGAAAAATCGTTGGTGCAGATTTTCAGATTGCACAATCGCTGGTATTTGGTATGGTAAGAAAATAAGGCATGATATAAAACAAGAAGAATTTTGGCTCGACTTCATGATAGCACCCATGTACCCACTCATCTCACATTGAACCCATGCCCTTTGTTGAGTTGAACATACCAAGAATAGCGCTCTTCTTTGTTAACATTTGGCACTTGAAGACAGGCTGATATATTGAAGAATATATATATTGCATTGTAATACTGAGATTGATATATTGCATAGTGACTGATTGAAGAAGTTTGTGTATGCTCACCTGAAGCTTGCATTGTACACCTTGGCAGAGACTGTAGACCTGCAAGGTTATTGTTTTTCTCTTTGTCATATCTATTATTGTAAACTAACAGTTGTAAAGATGCACTCTTTGGCATCTAGTATTGGTGCTGCCCTAGCTGGCAAAGACCAATCCAAAGACCCTTTCAAGGGAGATTGCGGCAAAGAGAGAGGCAGAAGAAGAAGAAATTTCAGAGGCAGAGGGGGCAGAAGCAAAAGATCAGAATTGCAATGCAAACGTTGCGGAAATACTGGGCACACATCAGATCAGTGTTGGGCTTCATGGGAATCCATCAAAGACAAGCATAACCAGAAGAAAGATGACCAAGATGCTAGTAAATTTTTTGATTCTTGTATTGTTGCACATTGTAATCTTGGATTTAATGAAATGACTTCTCTCTCATCTTATAAATATTGTTGGCTGCTTGATACTGGTGCAACATCACACATCACATTTAGAAAAGATTGTTTTGAAGAACTTAATGAAACAATAGATGGCATAGTGTACTTTGCAGATAATTCAAGTATTAAACCAAAGGGAATGGGCACCATTCGACTGAAGATGCCTGGATTTCCTGACTTCTTGCTGAAGAACGTTCTCTATCTTCCAGAGTTGCAGAGAAGCTTGCTGTCCTTGGTGGAGATTCGACAGCAAGGCCATTCCATCCACATGTTTGATGGAATCGTTGAAATAAGAAAGTCATTTGACAACCAAGTCATCATGACTGGATATGAAGATGGGAAGCTGCTGAAGCTCAAGGGTTCATCAGCAAGATTTCAGAACTATGCCTACCTCTCTCAGCATGGAGAAGGTAATATGTCATCTAGCTCATTGTGGCATGCAAGATTTGGTCATCTAAATTATAACAGTCTTCACTTGTTGAAAAAGAATGGTGTATTTGGCTTGCCCACCATTCCTAAAGAGAAGGAAAAATGTGATGCATGTATATTAGGGAAACATAGTAAGCTTCCATTCCATGAATCTAATTTCAGAGCAAGTAGGAAATTAGAACTAGTGCATTCTGATTTATGTGGCCCAATGCTAATTCCTTCAGGAAATGGGAATAAGTACTTTATGACATTTGTTGATGACTACTCACGAATGTGCTGGATTTACTGTTTAGAGACAAAGTCAGAAGCATTTCAAACATTCAAAGACTTTCATGCATTAATTGAAAAGAAAGCACAATCAAAAATTGGTACACTTCGTACTGATAATGGAAAATAATACACTTCAAATGCTTTTGAAGCCTATCTTCGCCAACATGGAATTGCACATCAGACTACAGTTCCCTACAATCCTCAACAAAACAGGGTAGCAGAAAGAATGAATAGAACCATAATGAATATGGTTCGCTCAATGATGTTTTTCAAGAATGTAAAACTAATGTTTTGGGGTGATGCAGTAAAATGTGCAGCATATTTGAGAAATAGAAGTCCATCAAATGCACTTGATAAGAAGAATCCACGTGAAATGTGGTTTGA
>LPNX011114224.1:153419-165539 GCA_001517045.1 Pseudotsuga menziesii | reverse complement strand
AGATGACATGGTCTCAGTAAGAAAACCTTTTAAATTGAAACTTGCATATTATTTATTTAATTGTGACTTTGTTTAAAAATATATATTAATTGAAACCATTTAGAAAAAAAAACAAAGGAAAAATAACATTAAGATAAGAAGCCAAGATCATGAGATGACATGGTCTCAGTAAGAAAACTTTTTAAATTGAAACTTGCATATTATTTATTTAATTGTGACTTTGTTTAAAAATATGTATTAATTGAAACCATTTAGAAAGAAAAAACAAAGGAAAATTAACATTAAAATAAGAAGCCAAGATCATGAGATGACATGGTCTCAGTAAGAAAACTTTTTTAATTGAAACTTCCATATTATTTATTTAATTGTGACTTTGTTTAAAAATATATATTAATTGAAACCATTTAGAAAGAAAAACAAAGGAAAAATAACATTAAAATAAGAAGCCAAGATCATGAGATGACATGGTCTCAATAAGAAAACTTTTTAAATTGAAACTTGCATATTATTTATTTAATTGTGACTTTGTTTAAAAATATATATTAATATATTTTAATAGAATTTAAAAACAAACATGTGAATCTATGTATATTTTAAAATATATTGCATCTTGATCATCTCACTAATATGAGAACTACAAATATTTGAAATAGTTTATTTTGAAGGCATATATTTTTTAAAATTTTAATCAATAGAATTGAAGGAAGATGAAATGGGTAGTTCAAAAGTGTTTGCCCTATTGACAGCCTGACTTATAGGTTGCTGGATAAAACTACAAGGCAATTAATAGAAGGAAAAAGTCCAATCAGAAAGGCTTCAAATCAATCCCACGCAGAGACGATCCTATCCTCGAGTTGTTTGGGATGACTAATTACTATGGATATAAGGCCTCCACTGGCACAAGGGTTTGTCAAATCAAATGAGATATGCTTTTGAGGAAAGATTCAGAGTAACAACTTCTTAAAACTACTTGCTTAAGAAAACTTAAATAGGGTGAAACGTGGACTTAAATTTAGATAATTGCAAAACATAAAAGGCAAAAGGATTTAATTGTTCAACGTACGAACATGCAAATTAAGATCAATTCCCTCAACCAGCTTCAAATAAATATTACACAAAACATTGCAAAGGTTTATCTAAATATTGTAAATATACAATATATCCAAGAGTCAATACTAATTGACAAATTAGTACCAGAGTTTATTAACTAGTCATCAGTAGTAAAATAGATCACATAGATCAAACAAAGACATTTGTTCAACATACATTTGACATGTCAATCATGTAATGAAAAATCAATACATGGATCAACACGTTAATAGATACAACCGATAATTAGTATTCCATAAAGATGGAAGAATGACTGGAATTCATTAAAGACATTTAACGAACATCCATGAAACATAGCATGAAAGAACTACAATTTTATTAACTTGTAAAAAATTACAAAGTACAAAATCACAAACTTTCTTGTAATGCAACTTGGCAGTATGTTCTTCAATATGCTCCTAGGATTAATCTCCAAAAAGTTCCTCCCTCTCTTGGGAAAATCTTTCCCATTAAATAATATTACAAATTTCACCAAAAATGAAAACTCCCAAGATGTGGGATTACAAAATAAAACAGTTTCAAGATTCGCCAAGGTTGGAACGCCACTTGGCATCTAAATCCATCAAATAATCAATATCATGATATTTCTCCTGCTCCAGGTGCACTTCTTCTCTCAGGATTTGGGATGCAATCTCCCTATTCTTGAATTTATTCCATTCTGCAAGATACACCTGTATCATGAACATTGCAACGTTAGGTATCTCAATCCAGCTCGTAATCTCCTGCAAAGTAAGCTGGCTCGCACCATGAATTTGATCCTTAGCTGCAGAAAAGGTCTGTTCAACTTCTTCTAATTTGATATTGGGGGGGAATTCTTGGTCAATCAAATCTAATGAAGGCATGCCCAGAAAACTGAGCAAAACATCAGCAGTTGTCCACCTACGTTTGCATGCCACCTATCCATCCTGTATGATGGACTCTACTACATCACAGATGCCTTCCCAAGTTTCAATTGTGACTTCGGTTTTCTTGGCCCGAAGTTTTCCATGATTAATAAATGATGTGGTTTGTCTGTGATGTGTGTTTTCCAACCCAATACATCATCAAATTCCTTGATTGTTGCAGCTCTTCGAGTATGGTGATCCTGCAAAAGATCTAACTGTCGTTCAAATGAATTGTACAACTCCTGCATGTCATTAAACCATGTATACAGACTGATCATAGACTATCCGTATTGATCATTAACCCTACATGCTAATTGCTTGATTTCTTCAATTGTCAATGTAGAAAAGGATGAAACGACTGAAGCTAGCTGTGATTGCTTGAGTTGTTGCTCAAGAGTAGCAATCTGATTGGCCTATTGCTGATTGAGCTGATCTGACTACTCAAGCTAATGCTTGAGATGGTCATGTTTCTTATGCAACTGTTTTAGTCTATCTTCATGTTCCCACTTTAGGAGCTAGATCTCTTTTTCATGGCGTGCCTCAGCTGCTTCCAGATGCTCTTTGGATTTCTACAGTTCTTGTTCCTTGTTCAGGAGATCTTTATTCAATTGTGACACTAAATCATAATTTGCTCCTGCAAAAGCTCCCATGGCAGCTGCTGTATCTAACGCTCCTTGTTTGATATCAGGGGAATCAGTTCTCCAGACAACCTGATTAAGGGCATGCACTTGTTTGAGTGTGCCTTCCCTTATCCTCTTTGTTCGTTTCTTCATTATTACCTTATATTTCTTACTCCAAAAATACTTCCCTCAGGAAACAACAACATCCTCTCCAAAATCTTCCATCTCCTCTGAGGCTGAAAGTGTTTCATTTTGGGGGATGGTCAAGGGCTCACATTATGATTGAGATACCAAAATTTCTACACTAATGGGAGAAATGTCCATGGGGGGAGTAGGGAAAATAGATATAAGGGAAGAAGAAGAGGTGGGAATAGGGATATCAATTTTTGAAGAAAGAATTGTAGAGATGGAGGGGACTTCCACTTGGGAAAATTGAATATGCGAAGATGTGGGATTAGTATAGGATGTATGGGGAGTCAATGAAACAGGTGGAGAAGAAGGGGGCATAGGATTGAGCACTTCTTCCAATACTGATGGGTCTCTAGAGGTGTCCTAAAAAATGGGTTTTAAATTCAAATGAGAAAAATAAGACTGAGGAAATAAAGCATCAAAAATACCTATTGATAATTGTGTATAAGGAATTGAAGATATCATGGAGGTGAGAATATTCACAGGGCATGAGGCAGGCCCAACTTCCTCCTCTAAGTCACTATGCATTTCATGTATTTCAATTTCAGGCTGGGGTGGAGGCTCAACCCGTTGGACTGGAAGGATCTGCAGAGGTACTTGTTCTTGAAGAGCAAGTGGAGCTATTTGTGCTGGAAGTTCATCTCTGAGCAGTTGCTGAGGTATTTCATCTATTTGAGCAACTGGTACTTTAGGTACCTATGCTTATTGGGGAACAAGTTGAGTTCTCTATTTCTTAAGCTAAGGTTCAATCTCTTCTGTCTGTGTCTGGAGCTGAGAACTGAGCTTGACCAAATTCTGCTTAAATTCTACCACTCTGTGCAGAGCTTCCAACATTTGTGAAGATTGAGTCCTCCCAGGGGCTTCCATGATAGCTTTTCTATTATCTTTGGACTGATAGGCTGAGGCAGAAGAAGAAATTGAATCTACCTTATCGCTTGCTTCTTTCTCTATATTTTCCCTTTGAACCTTTTCTTCTTCGTCGAACCTTAGCTTCCTGAAGTGGAGGGTAGATTTATTCCAGTCCTTCTGATATTTAAAAGCATGAACCTTTACTTTTGGATCAACGATTTTATCCAGTGCTCCACGAAAATCAGTAGTTTCCCTATAAATAGAGTCATCTGGTAGATCTTCATGTGCGTAATGAAACTTAGCGCGTTCATGAGTAAAGAGGAGAGGCGGATAAGCCTTAGGATTGTGCATTCTTTTGGGGGATTCTTCCAGGTTCATAGTGGAAATCTGTTTACCCAACACAGCTACATGGGTAGAATTCTGTAGGACCAGAGAATCTAAAGTTAGTGGAAACTTAGGCCAACCCTTCCTTTTGTGCTTTTCCAATTTGGGGAAGGAGCCATCAATGACCCTTTGAAAGGAAATTTCTTGCAATACCATGCAGTTTGGAACTATTCTTGGAAGAAAATATACAATGTTGCTTCCCCAAATATTGATGTAGTAGAAACATTCCCCAACATACCAATCTCCATGTGAAGTAATCAATGCCCTGGCCCTTTGTGAAAATACTGGAGCGTCACCCTTGAAGATCCTATGATACATAGACTCTAAGAAAAGGTCACAAATATCCTATGCCCGGGGAACAAATTTATCCTCCCACATGTCAAAACAGTAAATATGGACTGGAGGGGAATCCTACGAATTCAAACCTAGCGCAGGAATTGTAGAAGTTGCACAGAAAACGACCATTACGTACACTAACATGAAAATGACACGTTTTCTATTTGTCATGGTATTCTGATATTTATCAATCTCCTCCTGCAAGTTTATAGATAAAATCTGTGCCCAATTGAAAGACTGGCCTGTGAGTAGAATGTGGTGGGTTTTCGAAACACATCTGGCTTTGAACAGTGAGCAATTTGCTGACCCATACAACCGGAAGAACATGGCTGCAAGCAATGAATATGGTTCCCTGAACCATGAAATAGGGTATGCATTACCTGATCAAGAAGTAAACAAATTTGGATTCTCCATCCATGATTTCACCACTTCTTCATAATTGTAGCGAGAGGTTGCTTCATCCAAAAACTTATCGCTGAGAAACTGTTTAGGGGTTCTAAGTGTGTAAGGCTTGAAAAAAGTGTCAAGGTTGAAAGCGGCCATAAAATACCAATATGGTCATTAAACATGCAGTTTTTAGGGTTAGCATGGTCCAGTTCCCACTTCACCGGGTATGTATAAGGCATAAATGGATGTCTGGAGGCAATGAGATGGAGTTGTGAGCTCTGAATTCTGATATAAGCAAGTTGGTCATGACGAACAACCGAGAAATAATCATTATCGAAGATAGAGTAGATTATCAACTAATCCAAATGCAGGGTTTAGGAAACACACCCACGAGTGTCCGTGAATATTTTGGTGTTTGGGTCTTTGGATTTCTGCTCTTGCGGAGCCATCTTCGATCTTGTGTTTCTGGGTATAGTAGATGCCATTTTTGCTTGAAATTTGGAAACCATGGTCAAAAGCTTACTACAGTGTAAAAATAACAGAATAAACCATCATGTAAAGTTAACTTACCGGTAGAAAGTTTGAAAACTAGAGAAAATGTGAGCTTGAGTGAGAGAAATGCGCAGTAAAAAATCTCCAAGTACAGTAAAAAAGGCAGGTGAAAATGCTAAAAACCTCACAAATTAAAACAGACTAAATATCCAAAGTCTCAACGGCAAAACAAATCTAGAGCGTAGATCTAGCATAAATAGATGGCTGAGATGAAGGCGTGAAACTCAAAATTCGAGAGTAAAAGTTTTAAAAAGTTTGGATTTTGGCGTTTCTGCCTTCCGCGTTCTGCATATTAATCTTGCACATTGATCTAGGAACAAATAGTCAATCTGATAAGAAATAATCAACAAATAACTCATGAAATGGTGTAATCGGTCTACAGAATAGTAGCCTCTCTGTATATTCAATAAACAATGAATAATTACAATTACAATGTCAAGTTATAGCTTGAATGAGTGAGCAATTCGAATACCTAAGGAGGTCATTCGAATTGAATGAGTGAGTCTAGCTTAACTGACTGTAAACCCTTGGTTCACACTCAGTTAACCACTGACTAAAACCCTAATTGACTCACCAAACCCTAACTGAAGTCGAAGTGCAATAAATGACTGAGTCTCAACTGAAAGAGATCAAACACATGTCATAGCAAGCCAACCATCAAGTGCTAGTGCTTCAATGACTTCAATGAACCCCGATGAGGTTAACTAAAGATGAACTGATCATCAGAAGTTGGTGGAGGTGCCCCTGTTGACTCCAGATCATTAAATAATCATTAAATAATATATTTAATGGGAGGAGGCACCTTAACTAACTTGTTGAACTAATTGTAACCACCAGTTAGCAATTAGGTGCATTAATATCACTCAGATCACCCTCGAAGTGCTCCAGTTAGCCTCCCCGGATGTAGGAGAAGGCTGAGTTAGCCTCCTTGACTGTAGGTAGGCATGGGTGTGACTGGATGATGTCAATTAATGCTCCACTTATGTCAATTAAACTTAGGATAGTGGTTTAGCTAGGCCAATTTGGCCAAAAAGAGTGTGTATGGTGGTAAATGTCTCCAACACCCCCCCTTAAGCTATACTCAGGAGGAGTTAGAAAACACAAATGCATAAAAATGCTAGGGCCAAGTAAACTAAGGCCATAGGTTACCCTGTACTATGCTGAAACTGAAACAATGCTCAAAACAAACTAAGTGAGGAAAAGAGGGAAAACCTAGTGGGAAAACCCCCCCCTCAAGCTGAACACTGAAAGTAGTCTGAATCACCCTGATGAACTCACCCCCAACAGTGAACGGAGGTAAGTGAACTTCTTTTCTGAAAATCTCTTGGTGAAGATGTTTGCAATCTACTCATCAGTCAGGCAGTATTGCAGAATGATGGTCCTATTATGCACTAGCTCCCTGATGTAGTGCATGTGAATCTCTACATGCTTGGTCCTCTGCCTGGTAACTGGATCTGTGGATACCTTAATAGCACTTTGATTGTCACAAAAGAGGAAAGTGGACAAGGTACTACCAAGATCAAACTCTGAAAGAATGCCTTGCAACCAAACTCCTTGGATGCAAGCATTCACCGCTCCTTGATACTTGGCCTCTGTTGAAGATAGTGCTATGGCAGCCTGCTTTTTTCCTGACCAACTAATGGGGCCACCACCAAACATGAAGACATATATGGAAGTAGAATTTTGATCAATAGAATCACCCACCCAATCGGAATCTGTGTATCCAACCAGCTCTAGCTCGGAGTCTGTAGCATAGTGAATGCCATAGGTCATGGTTCCCTGAATATACTGGAGGATCCTCTTGGCTGCCTTCCAATGAAGATCATGAGGCTGCTGCATGTATCTTGATACAGCATTCACGGCATAACAAATATCAGGCCTAGAATGTTTCAAGTACAACAAGCTACCAATCAGCTGTCGATAGATAGTGCAGTCCATGGGAGGTGTGCTTTTTCCTTCTTCAAGGTTGATCCCTAAAAGGAAAGGGAATGGTGCAGGCCTACATTCATCCATGTTAAACTTGACTAACAGATCTGAAATTTATTTGGACTGAGTGACCATAATCCCATTAGAATTTTGCTCAATTTCGAGCCCCAAAAATTGTTTTAGAAGCCCCAAATCACCCATTTCAAAGGCATTGTGGAGAGCAGTTTTGATGGCTGAAATGGAGGAAATTGTGCTACCTGTGATCAGTAAGACATCAACATATAAAAAAATGATAATTATATGACCATCATACTTCTGTAAATATACATTTGGATCTGATCTACATCTCTGAAAGTTTTGCGAGAGAAGGAAGGAATCCATCTTGGAATACCACTCTCTTGGGGCTTGTTTTAACCCGTATAGTGACTTCTTTAGCTTGCAAACCAAATATGGATCAGTGATGTAGCCCTAAGGCTGCTTCATCTATATCTCCTCATGAATATCTCCATGCATAAAGGCTGACTTAACATCCATGTGATGCACTTCCCAGTGCTTGGATGCTGAAATTGCCAAAACAAGGTGAATGGAGTCCAGTTTTGCAACTGGTGCAAAGGTATCATGGTAGTCCACTCCTTGGACTTGATAGAAACCTTTTGCTACCAGCATTGCCTTATATTTGTAGGTGCTTCCATCAGAAGCAACCTTTTTCCGAAACACCCACTTGCATTGAACCAATTTCCTTCTCGGAGGAAGAGAAACTAGCTCCCAAGTAGTGTTTTTCTGAAGAGAATTCATCTCTTCATCCATGGCAACTTTCCATCTCGAATATTTCCCAACATGGTAGTAGGATTTTGGATCTGAACTAATCATCAAATAGCAATTTTTGGACAGAAAATTATCAGGAAAAGAGAGCGCAATACCTACTCTTTGGAAATTAGACCAGGTTCTCCTTGTGTCATCTGAGTTTCCAATGTTGTCTCCTGCGGAGGAGAGTGTCTGTCGGGCCCATGTAGGAAGATGATTTTTCACTTCAGGTTCTGATTCAGAATCTGATTATTGCTGCACACTGATATCATAAATCATATTATCCAAATTAGGGTCATCACCCCCAATTTCATCATCAAAATAATCAGTAGAATAGGAAGGAAAATCAACAGTTTTCTCCTTCACTAGTTCCACCTCCTGAAGAGGCTCATCGAACTTGACACTTCTCTCGATGATGATCTGTTTGGTCTTGATATCTAGCAGCTTGAAAACCTTAGATTCATTAGGATACCCAATAAACAGACATTCTATGCTTTGTGGTTGCAAAGCCCTTCTTTTATCAAGCGGAATCTGGGCCCATGCAATGGACCCAGACACCCGTAGGTTCGACACATCCGGCTTGTGTTTGAAGTATGCTTCGAAAGGGGTCTTCCCTTTCATGGATGAATGTGGCACCTTGTTCTGAATGTATGCTGCAGCATGCATGGCTTCAGCCCACAAATTTGCAGCAAGCTTCTTAAATTCCAACATACAGGAGGTCATCTCCTTGAGAGACCGGTTCTTCCTTTCCTCTACTCCGTTCTGCTAGGGAGTGTATGGAATTGAATGCTGGACCTGAATACCACTTTGGGAGCATATGTACAGAAAATAATTACTGAAATACTCCCCTCCATTATCAGATCTCAAGATCTTGATCTTAAGCCCAGAGGCATACAAATTTTCACATACTTTTGATTTCTTTTTTAGAAAGAAAACCCATGTATACCTTGAAAAATCATCAATAAAAGTAAGGAGGTACCTTGATCCATTCATGGATGTGACAGGCGTCGAACCGCTGAGATCAGAATGTATCAGCCCCAATATGCTTGTAGCTCGGTTTGCCTTCCCCTGATCGAACTTGTGCTCAGGGTGTTTTCCAATCACACGGCCCTTGCAAATTCCTGTGGTTGCCTTGATGACCGGGAGGCCTTCAACCATGGATTTTTCTGTAATTCCTACAAATATTTGAAATTAATATGGCCAAACCTCTCATGCCACAGCATACTATCCTCATTTCCATGAGTTAGCAGAGCAGTGGGCTTTGCATCCGCAACAAAGTGAGAGAACTCATAGGCTTTTGCATGATGATTTGCAAGGCCTTTTGCAATGAGTTTCCCAGATGCAATTTCTGTTATCTCAACATCATTTGGGCTAAAAGAGACTCTCTTGGGAACTCCTATATGTGTCATCTGATAGACACTAATGAGATTTGCTGCTAGAGACGGTACATACAAAACATTAGAGAAAAAAACATTTTCAAGATCTACAGTACCTTGTCCTTCGTAAATGATGGTGGAGTCATCTCCCATGTGGATGGGGATGGATTTGTCGGTCTCCAAGGATGAAAAGGAGTCTTTTTCATCCATCATGTGATTCGAAGCTCCAGCGTCAATCAATAGTTCTTTGGAGTTCAAAGTGCTTTCCATGAGGGCATGACCTTTCTCATGCTATGGTTTTAGATCTTGGTGCTCTCTCCTTCGAAAGCTCTCTGAAAGATTGATGTGATTCCTCTCAAGGAGAGAGGTTGCTTCATCAACCTTCTTCTTCATGCAGGCATGTTTAGGGTGGAATCCCTTCCTACAATAAGAACACTTGACTTTCTCCTTGCCATGTTGCCCTTTTCCTTTTCTCTTCCTTGAGTCAGAAGACTCATCATGCTGCTGATTTTCAACTCTAGATTTAGGAGCATAAAATTTAGTTTTCTTATTCTTTTGCTGCTTACCTTTACCCTTCAGATATTTGGGCCCCAAGACATGTAGGGGTTGATCACAGGAAGATCGGATGATCCCCATCTAGACAAGCTTGTCATGTTCACATGTTAGTGACTCAATGAAGGCATTGAGTGTAGGCATGGTCCATCCAGGGGTTTTGAGCTTCCCCACACAGAATGTAGAAACAAAAACTGAATAATCAGCCCCAAGTTTGGAGAGTATGGTGAGGATGAGCTGATCATCCTCCTTCTCCACTTTGCATTGCTTCAAGAGTAAAATAGTATGCTTGAACTTTGTGAAGAAATCATTTAGAATCTTGAAATTGGATGGTTGGAGAGACATGAGTTCATTTTCGAGCTGGTAAACCCTCAAGTCATCATGCTTTCTGTATAGAGATTCCAATTTGTCCCATATTTCTTTCGGTGTCTTCAATCTCGCAAGATGGAAGAGAAGGTCTCGGGAAATAGAGAGGCATAAGAAACCGAAAGCTTCATCCTTCTTGTTCAAGAATCTTGATTTTTCTATGGCGGATCCAGGCTCATCTTCAGTGTCCATGGTGATTCTAAAAGCACCTCTGGAGCACAGCTGAATCTGCATGAGTGGAAATTGTGTGGAGTCAAGAGATCTACTGAGGAGGCCATTTGGATGTGCTGGAGCGAATGCTTCACCTGTAGAAACCTGAAAATCAAAACAGAAAGGGCAATGTAAGGTTGGACAGCCTGCACATTCTAGGCTTTCATCACACCCAGCATAGTCAATCAAGCAAGTTTGATCAACAAGTTCTTTACTTGGGGTATTAAGTGGTAAGCCTTGGCTTCTGGTGCAGCGCTGGATTTTTGAGCTATTGCTCACTTTTCATGCAGAATCTGTCAAAAAGCTTGTTTTTGAGAGATAGATCTTCGTCCTGCCATATGCTCTGATACCATATTAATATTGCGCATTGATCTAGGAACAAATAATCAATCTCATCAACAAATAATCAACAAATAACTCATGAAATGGTGTAATCAGTCTACAGAATAGTAGCCTCTATGTATATTCAATAAACAATGAATAATTACAATTACAATGTCAAGCTACAGCTTGAATGAGTGAGCAATTAAAATACCTAAGGAGGTCATTCGAATTGAATGAGTGAGTCTAGCTTAACTAACTATAAGCCCTTGGTTCACACTCAGTTAACCACTAAATAAAACCCTAATTGACTCACCAAACCCTAACTGAAGTCGAAGTGCAATAAATGACTCAGTCTCAATTGAAAGAGATCAAACACATGTCATAGCAAGCCAACCATCAAGTGCTAGTGCTTCAATGACTTCAATGAACCCCGATGAGGTTAACTGAAGCTGAACTGATCATCAGAAGTTGGTGGAGGCACCCCTGTTGACTCCAGATCATTAAATAATTATTAAATAATATATTTAATGAGAGGAGGCACCTTGACTGACTTGTTGAACTGATTGTAACCACCAGTTAGCAATTAGGTGCATTAATATCACTCAGATCACCCCCGGAGTACTCTAGTTAGCCTCCTCGAATGTAGGAGAAGGCTAAGTTATCCTCCTTGACTGTAGGTAGGAGTGGGTGTGATTGGATGGTGTCAATTAATGCTCCACTGATGTCAATTAATGTCAATTAAACTTAGGATAGTGGTTTAACTAGGCCAATTTGTCCAAAAAGAGTGTGAATGGTGGTAAATGTCTCCAACACTGCACAGCGAAAGCGAAAGTTGAAAAGAGATTTATTTGAACACGAAATATATTGAATTTCTGTGTTCTGCATTCCACATAGGAGAAAACCGGAAGTCAAAAAAATGATAAAACAAAAATGCAACAAATAACTTTTTCGACTTCTGCATTTCGCATAGTGGAAAGTAGAAGTCAGAAGGGATAAAAAAAGTTTTACTGCAAGCAGATGATTCTTGATTTCTGCATTCTGCATAGCAAAAAGAAGAAGTTGGAAAATGATTTCCTCGATAACTTGAAAAATATGGATTCCAACATTCCGCATAGAGGAAAGCGAAATGCAGAAGCGTCGAAAATAATACTTATAAAGAAAAGGTGCTTCTGAATTCCACAAAATCCCAAAAAACAAGGCTAATGACGAAATTTTATTAATCCCAAAACATTATACTTACAGCATGAGGGT